>PVLD010022872.1:0-28483 GCA_004027595.1 Dinomys branickii | reverse complement strand
TCACGCTCGCCAAGTCTGTCTCGAGCTGGTGGTGTTTATCGAGGAGGATCGCTTCCTTGCTGCTCACCTGGTCGCCATCTTTTGCCGCTTCTCTGTGATTATTTTCTTGACCCCTATAACTTGGAGAGGTGTTTTCTCGAGAAAGTATTCCGAGCTCTGGCAATGTGTCTCTTTGTGGTGTTGTTATGGTGAGAGTCTCCGAGGGCCAAATTTTTGCCAAAGCACAATTTAATACCTGGGATCCAGCAATCAAATGCAGTCCTTCTCAATAGAATCCTCCTGAGCTTCATTTAACAGGAAGCACTTCCATCAGTACTTTGATTTTACAGGCTCTGCCTAGAGTCTCCAACATAGTTTACAGCATATGGGGGCTGCCTCTTTGGCCAATCTCTCAAAAATTTTCCAAATTAATTCCAAAGGCTCTTAAACCACATGGCCAGGCAACATCACAACAATGATCCCAGTCTCCCAGTACTAGTTTTGTAAATTCTATCTCAGTTACTTTTCTCTTGTTGCTGAGACAAAATACCCAACACCCAAGGTTAAAGGACGAAAGGTTTATTTAGGTCCCAGTTTGTGGAGGTGTCAGCCATACTTGGCTGGCTCCAAGACAGAGTGGCACATGGCAGAGGGCAACAGTTCATGGTGGCAGAAGACAGCAAAAGCAACAAGAGCAAAAAGGGAGGCGCGGCAGCAAGCAAGATTCTTTCCCTCCCTTATATTTTATGCAGGCTGCCCACCCCACAGTGGGTGTAGCAGTCACATCTATAATCCTGGCATTGGACCATGAATCAATCACAAACTCTAAAAGCCTGGCCCAAAACTGCAGGAAGCTTTTGGGGGACATCTAAACACAAACCATAACAGGCTCTTTACTTATATTTTGGGCTTCTCCCATAAGGGATGCATTGGATACTTAATCTTTTGTGTCTGATTTGTTTCATTTAAGATTGTGTTCTCAAAGTGCACAAATTTTTCTACATGTGATTCAAACTTACCCTTCGTTTTAAGTGAGTACTACACACACACACACACATATATATATATAATTTTTTATCTATTCAAACTGACTCATTTAGTGCTTGCCAAACACATGTTATATTTATATTATTGTGTATTACTGAAATTAAATCATATATTTTGGGAATAAGTTCTGAACATCATACACTCTGATTGGATTTAACAGAAATTTCATTATTTGTTCAGGATAATTTTGCTGTTTCCAAGACAAATCGACATTATACATCGAATGTATTGAATAATTGGATCTCCTGTCTTCCAGACCAATGAATGTGTCCAACAAAGAAAACACAAACTCCGTTACCCACTTCATCCTCCTGGGCTTCCCCTCAAGCCCAGAAAGGCAGCTCCTCTACTTCGGGCTCTTCTCAGTAGCCTACACGCTGACCCTCATGGGGAACACAGCCATCGCTTGTGCAGTGTGGGGAGACCGCCGCCTGCGCACCCCCATGTACATCTTCTTGGGGAATTTCTCTCTCCTGGAAATATGCTACATCACCACAACAGTCCCTAACCTGTTGGCCAACTTCCTCTCCACAACCAAGTCCATCTCCTTTGTGAGGTGTTTTGCTCAGTTCTACTTCTTCTTCTCCTTTGGGTGTGATGAAGGCTTCTACCTTTGCATCATGGCCTTTGACAGGTACCTTGCCATCTGCCGCCCTCTCCACTATCCACGCATCATGACCAGCCAGCTCTGCACTGGCCTTATTGCCTTGGGATGGTCTGCTGGGTTGATCCTTTTCATAACTCCAGTTGCTCTCATTTCACAGTTACCCTACTGCGGCCCTAATACCATTAACCATTTTATATGTGATCCTGTCCCATTGATGATGCTGTCCTGCTCTGAGGATACCACCACTCAGGTCATTTACTCTACTTTCAATGCTGTCTTCATGACTGGCACTTTTCTGTTTATCCTTTGTTCCTACGCACTGGTGATTTGGGCCGTGCTGCAGATGCCTTCAGCAGAGAGCAAGAGCAAGGCTTTCTCCACCTGTGCTTCTCACCTGGCTGTGGTGTTCCTGTTTTTTGGCTCTGTTATGGTGATGTATGTTAGCCCTGGATCAAGACACCCAGTAGAAGTTCAAAAAATTGTGGCTTTACTGTATTCTGTGACAACACCCCTCCTCAATCCTCTGATTTATAGCCTGAGGAACAAGGAGATGAAGGCTGCCCTGAGGAAAGTCTTTGGCACTGAAGCCCTCTTCATAAAACACAAATCAGAAATCATGGTCAGCTAAGTTATACTACAACTTAGTTTTATAAGGCAAAACTAGGAAATTTTATAATTAACTCAGTAATTTTGTTTAGAGAACTTATTAGAAGTCTTTTATTATGAAAGTCTTAGAATCTTAAATGTTGCTATACAGTGGGCTAGTTCTATTAAATAACATAATTCTCCTTAAGTAAATATGTGTATAATTCTGTACCTAAAAAAATAAATATCCTTTGTATTTGAGAGTTGGAGGAGCTCATAAAGTTGTTAAATAGGTAAATCTTTGTTTCAAGTTCAACACTACACATATTCACCTCCACGAGTAAGTTGTGACTGGAATCCTGGCAATGAGCCCATGGCACCTGTGCCACAGTGGGATGTTTGTATCTTTAAAAACCCTGGAGGGTTCACCATCACTGATCTAGAAGGAAAAATTCTATGTGTACAAAGGCTAAAACTGTGCTGGCGTGCTATAGTCACTCCATCTCCAGAGAAAAATAAGCTTTTTCTGAAAGGAGTTTAAAGAAACAACCAAGCAGGATATTACATGTAAATCAGAGGGTACCCAAAATAAAAACTAGAAATTAAATGACTGTTCTATACCCAGAATAGAGTTAAGATCAATGCTAAAAGTAAAGTGTCAGATATTAATCAGCAACTTGCTCCCTTTGCTACAAATCAGGGTCAAGGGATAGGTTTGGGGGCCATATTTTAACTTCAGTATTTTTTGTGGGACATATGTAAAGATATTTCATTCTTTAAGTATATAACCACAACTGTTCATTTAGCGACACTTTTATATTAACCACTGGTAACCAATCCTTTCATAGACAACTCTGTAAAAATGATAAAACACAACAGGGAAACAAAATGTAGTATGGAGAACTGTATTTACAGCCCACTGGAAGCCACCAGTTCTACAAACTGAGGTAAAACTCCAACTAGTCTGTCTGTAGGAAAAAAGCAGAGATTTGGGGTGGTCTGGACAATGAGAGGCAGGGTTTTTGAGGGCTCCACATGAAAAGTGAGGCTTGTTTGGGGTATTGAATCTTCACGTGTTTGTTTATATTTCACAAAATCAATGTAGATTGAATGTGAATCACTGACTAGACAAATTATTCCCATTAACAAGACCCTTAATTCACACCTTTACCCAAAATATTTTCAGTGTAAACATGAGACACTGACATATCCCGATAATTTTAATCATGATTTTCCTGGGGTGCTGAAGGTTCATTCATTCAAAGTCATTTCTCTTTCTAAAAATAGTGGGAACTTTGGAAAATGCATGATGGAAACAACGTATGCTGTAGGTTGATTACAGAGGTGAGTGATTTCTTCAATGTCCAACTTTGAAGAAATGTTATTGGCCTCCTCATATTTCAGACTGTCTGCATCCCAGAAAACCTGTCAGGTTGGTACTACTTAATGGACTCAAATCAAAATTATTTAGTAACTTTTGTCAAATTTAGGATGTTTCCAAGTTTTGTCATGTTGAAACTCAGCTTTCCACCACTGTATATTAAGATAACAAATAGAAGGATATGAATTCAAATCTAGTATTCTCAGTAGAAGATTTCTTGTCCTGCTAATTTCCCTCACACCTCCTCATTGACCTCTATCAATAAATTAACTGTAAAACCTATGTTCTGTACAATTCACACAAACTTCCCCTTCAAGGCTTAAAGATGGTAGCTTCACTCTACTTCATTTTGTTTCACTAACATGCACTATTTATATTTATCAGCCAACCATCACTGAGATAAAAACGTTGAACAAATTATTTTCAGGCTTTCAAATGTGTATCCAAGGATACTACTTGTGATGTTAGTAAGTAGGGAAGATGCAAAAAAAGAAAAAGAAAGGGAGATTCATATTTAAATAAAACAACTGCTGTATATCCTAAAATTAAATCAATTCATAAGTCTTTAAAAACATCGTGTGCATTGAATGTCATGATCATTAGATATATTTCATGTGTACCTTTCTCTAAATTGTACAGAATAAGTTCCTATTTGCCTCATTGCCTTTATAGATCTATTATGCGACTGAATGCATTTTGAGAAGTCATATAATTTACTATAAATAACAACCATTATATATCATGACCCTCCTAATGAGATTACTATCAGGGCCACATTAATTGATTAGGAAGCAAATAGTTTTGTAGAGGCTCACTGGTTTTCTAATGTCACAACATTAGTAAGTGAGATTGGAATTAAAAGATTTTATAGGAGCTGTTTTGTTAAACTATTCCCACCTACACCTGTATGGAAGATTCCATGTATATTTTCCATTGTATTGGGACTGTTACCAGTGTCTCACTCTGAAAGCATAAGACATCTTTCAAATTTCTCTGCCACAATTTCTCAGAAACCACCACTGCCCCCCAATCTATGAATAACTGCTGCCCTGAGATATTACAGAGGTCACTAAAGGTAGATGAGTGCATCAGACTGTCCTCTTTCTTAGAGACGTCTTCTTTGCTTTCAGAACCCCCGGTGTCCAGTCCACATTTTCTGCTATGACACCTTCACGTTCAGTTAATCACCCTACCTCTTCCTTCTTCCTTCCCCTACCAGCTTTCATGACCGCACCTACACCCAATCTTTCTCTCAGGCTCTACTTTAAAGAACCCCTCATCCTCACAGCTAGTAATGTAAACGGCTCTAGATATCAAACCTTCAGTATAAGATCCTGGAGCTAGATCCATCACTGGTGAAAAGACAGCGAAGAATCCAGTGCCAGTGATCAGCCAGGTGGCAACAGCCCTGCAGAGCATCAAGCTTGGTAGGTTTTCAACTATGATGAACAGAAAGGAGGCACAAATGCATGGAAAGCACTGCCTAAGGACAAGCTGCACCAACACGTCTCTTGTCCTGAGATTAGCCTTTCCTAGGACACCAGCATGGCCTAGCTGTGGAATGCCCGGAGCGCTACCCTCGTAGCTCCACTGCTCACTGACAAGTGTACTGGATGAGAGGCACTGAGCAAGAGGCAGACGTAACAGAGCCTCAGTTAGTTACTGTGTCAGTGATTCCAGGAAGAGAACACAGAGAAAGGGAAGCACACAATGCATAAAGAATAAACCATACAGGAATTATGAAGAACAAGAGAAATAGAGGTGGTTCAATTGTGAAATATATCTGAATTCAAACGTGTAGAATAACTATGATTTGTCAAAACATTTATTTTAAGAAAATAATAAGAATTGACTTATTATTTACTTTTATTCTGAAATATAAAAATACTAGAACTGACTTGGTGGTTGCCATACTAATGAAAGCTCAACATGAAACTATTTTTAAACTTTTATCTATAAAAAATGAACAAAAGTCTAGACTATTTCTCCAGAGCAAGTCATTAAGGAAGGAGACCAAAATGGTCTCGCTGTGCAGAATTTCAAAAATTGAGCATAATAGTGACTCTCAAACTTCCAAATATACTGGTAGTGTGGGGACAACAGTAAAAGAACCTGACTCAGGCTACTCCGAAGAGCATTTTGTCCATGTTAGTCTCTCCAGCTACTTGTGAGATTATGGAGTTAGTGATACTTCTAGTTGCAGTGCCTTGGCCAGCTTTGATTGAGATTGAGAGGGTTCCTGCTATGTCACAACTTTGCTAGTATGACCAGGTTTTAGAAAGAGAAAAGAAGCCTAAATCAAATTATAAGGTCTAATAGATATAACTCACTTCATTTTTTATTTTTAGAGCTAAAAGAACCAAAACATACTAACAAACACACAGACATAAATGAAACAGCGTAAAAACAATACAGAATTTCAGATGAGGTAAAAAGAAATTAACAATGGTTGCTATATTACATACTGTTATCTTCATATTAGTTACTCCAATAAACCAACACAGACATATAAGAATGATCAAACAATTACAAATCACATGTTCCTTTCAAGAAAGCAATAGAAATTAGTAGTACAATTATCCTGGCCATCGTGTGTGTGTGTGTGTGTGTGTGTGTGTGTGTGTGTGTGTGTGTAGATGGATAGATAGATGGATAGATTCCCTTTCTTCTTTATTTTCTCCTTTCCCTCACCCCAGTCGTTCTTTCCTTTTGAGCAGCTGTTTTCCCTTTCTCACTTTGCAATAGCTAATTCATGGAAACAACCCAAATGCCCATGAAATGAGGAATGGATTTTTTAAAAAGCTGTGGTATTTTTATATAATAGAATATTACTCAGCTATAAAGAAAGATAAACTCAAGGTTTTTATAATTAAATGATTGCCACTAGAGACCATTATAAGTGAAATAAATAAGTCTCATATGTGTAAACATCATATTATCTCCCTAGTAAAATAACCTGAAAGAGTAAATGAAATATAGCTTACTTCTGAGAGTAGGCCTGACTCACAACTTCCCATAAAGCATGCCCAGAAGTTCAAATGTAAGTCAGTGAAAACAATACCTTCACATATCTACTTAAGAAGAAAAGAATAAAAAAGATGGACTATTTTATTACCCTGGTATATGGTTTCTGCTAGAGCTATTAGTCAGAGATGCCATTAACTTGTAGTTAATTATTATTCCTCATGTGATCATTCTCAATTTTCATTGTTCACAATACATCTTCTAGTACAATTGGTTGTACCAAAATAAACAGCAATTAAGCCATTGATACCATCTCTTGAATGAATATTTCAAGTGTAGTATTTGAAGTACAACTTTTTTTGTCTTTTTGAGATAGGGCTGCCCTATGCAGTTCAGAATGGCTTTCAACTCACTTTGTAGCCCAAGCTGGCCTCAAATTTACAGCGATCCTCCTGCCTCAGCCTCCTGAGTCTGGGACTATAGGCATGCACCACCATGCCCAAATTAAGTACTATGTTTTAAAAGAAACTGATATGGCATTTATAATTTTTCAGAATGTTCAAAAGACAAAAATAACTATAAATGCCTAAGTGGATGCCGTTGGCAGTAAAGTAAAACCAATTTGAATTAGAGCCCAATTGAAACTCTTGTCCTCTTTAAGCTTCTGCTTCATTATTTTAAAATATGAAGGCTGCATTCAAGAGAATTTTTTGAATTTTTATATTAGATAATGGAACATACTAGATACTAAAACTATTGTACAAACATGACACAGAGTGTGGAGAGAATGCTTATGTCCATTATGAGTGGTTAGAGGGAGGAGAATTTTTAAATGGATAAGAAAACTGCCCTAGTAAAGATATCAGTGACGGTTCTGAATGTTGCCCAGACCCCAGGAGTTCCTTTACTAAAGAAGCCTGAAAGCAACAAGACATTGAGAGCTGGGCATTTACAGTATAAGATTCCAGGGAAGCCCAAAACACCAGTACTATTGAAAGCGAATAACGCGGTGTGGCTACTGCAGCTGCTCTGGCGGCATGCTGTGCACATCGCCCTTCAAGCAATACTTTGCTGACTAGTTATGAGGAGAGAAGTTAGCTCAGCGCCTCCAGCTCAGTACCTTTCAGATCTACCACAGCATCCAGAGGCCTTGTTCTTACTACGTTAGACACTGGCAAACCTTGGGGCTAAAGTGTGCTACACCTAGTCTGCACAGAAGTCTTTGGTCCAGAGCTCCCCACTTGGCTGCATAAGACATTCTCAGTGCTACTTCACAGTCTGAGGTGCTTCTTAATTTTCTTTCTTTTTTGTGTAGAAATTAGTGCCTTATCTTGCTCAAAAAGTTATCCTTTCCTACTCCTGGGCCCTTCCTTCCCTGTCACAGATATTTCCCTTAATAAATTTGTTGTATCTCTAATTCTGTCTTGGCTTTAACTTCCCAAATGACAAAAATGATGTTCCAGTCAAATGCATCATCATGAAACATACTAGTTTGCTTCAGAAAAAATTTTAAAAAACAGGCAAAACTGAATTAAGGTTCTGAGTATTTAAATGTTGATAACAGAAACATGTTAATTTTATGTCTTTTATGAATGTATCAGGTTGTATAGAATTCATGTTTTTATTTTTTTAAATCTTTTGACTTTCCTGTGTCTTATACTTCAAATGCATTTCCTTATGAGCAACATATTTTTGGATCTTTTTTCCTAATCTATTCTGCCACTGACTTTTCATTGGTACTTTTTCTGTTGTCCTTTTTGTTGCTGTACGTCTGTAGTGCAGAGTGATAACGCTCACCACAGCGACTTGGCACATGCACATCACATAGTGTCATTCCTTTGATCACCCCCTTCCACCAAGTCCGTCCAGCTCTGTCCATCTTCTGATCTGTTTCCCTTTGGTACAAGACCTGTGTCCCTAATTCCTCTCGCTCTTTATTTTGTTCTTTACTTTTTGTTTTACATAATCATGCAAATTTTAAAATGATGTGTCTAATTTATTCCATTTCACGTATGGTTTCAGGGTTCATCCATTTTCCTACCAGTTGCTCCAGTTCATCGTTCTTGATGTCAGAGTAGTCCTCCATTGTGTATCAATTCCACATTTTCTTTATCTGTTCATCTGTGCAATATACAGGCTGTTTCCAAGGTTTAGTTATTATGAGTCATGGTGTTATAAAACTCAGTAACCACATATTCCTGTAATATGAAGTCCTTAATTCTTTTTGCAAGATACCTAGATTGGTATTAAGTGGGTCAAATGGAATTTCTAGTTTTTGTTTCTGAGGGATCTCCATAATCATTTACACAAAGCTTGCTCTAGTTCACAACCCCCACCAGTGATGTACAAGGATTTCCTTTTCCCCACATCCCTGCCAGCATTTGTTCATTTCTTTATAATAGCCATTCTATCTGGAGAGGGGCTGCAGGGAAGGGGAAGGAGGGGAGTTGTTAAAAAGATAATTGAGAAAAATCACGTACATACCAATTACCCATGATCAATGTAATAATATGTGCTGCAAACATGTACTAACTTAAAAAAAACAGAAAATGAAATGAGCACCCCAAATTCTTCCACACTGAAGGGGTTGGGTGCATGGTTTATGTTAAGGACCTGTCGGATCCAAATCTACCAGAGAGAGAAGCTCTAATAGGTTCCAACTGAGGCTTGCTGTGTGTTCACATCCACTTGACAGGCTAAGGCTGAACAGGGTCCCACTCATTCCCACCAAGTGGGCTTAATCAATGGTGTGTTGTCTGTCTCAGGGATGTATTTTCTCCAGAGGCTCTAAGTGAGGTGTGTGTGGGTGTGAGTGTGTGTCTTTTGTATACTCAAGCATGAAGAAAGCAAAGAGAGCACTGAGTTCTGTGCAGAAAGTATGGAGCAAAGGGAGCCAAGGAATCCAATGGGCTCAACTCCAGTACTTTTAGACATTGCCCACTCAGATAATCTCACACTGTATGCTTAGCTTCTCACCACAGAAACTGGTGGTTCTG
Source organism: Dinomys branickii (assembly GCA_004027595.1). Lineage (NCBI taxonomy): Eukaryota > Metazoa > Chordata > Mammalia > Rodentia > Dinomyidae > Dinomys > Dinomys branickii. The sequence continues at coordinate 18,924 of PVLD010022872.1, read as the reverse complement.
ATGCTTGTGTGTTACACAGCCTGAGGTTCCTGCTGTTGAAACTTCTTAGGGGATCTGGAACTAGCCTTCCCATATCCATGACTTATCTCTTGTGGATACCTCCTACTAGTCCCTATGGTAGGGTGATTCTGCTATAGGAGTTAGTGATATAGGGCATATGATATATGACCACCAAATACATGAGGAAATAATATAACTCCCAACCTGCTAGATGTCTACAACACTGAGTTTGTGTTCTCTAAAATCATGGAATGAATTCTAGGAACAGAGGTTAAAAGTAGGAAGAGTTTATTGAGAGAGAAAGTTTTTGCCTAATAGAGACAGAAGAGGGCCCAGAAAGTGGGCCTTACTGACCCCTCTTCTCAGTGTTGTTTTATTGAGTAAAGCCACATGGTGATGTGAGTTCAATGTGGAATAGAATTATAATTCATCAATAAGATTACAGGTAGTCGCTTAAGACATATGGATCCAATGGAAAAATTGCAGGATGGGTGTAACATGGGACAAAACTAAATGGTAAAGGAGGAGATTACAAGAAGAGACACTCAGGTAATGATTAAATGAGGCTCAAATTGGGAAGCAAGTCACACAGAGCAGACGAAGACTCTCCTGGAAGGGGCAGGTTAGAAGATCTCGGTCCCCCATTCAAGGTGATCATGATTGATGTCTACTTAGAATATCAATCACTGCTGTTTATCCTTAGTGGAAGTATATGGGTGAAGTAATTTTTCTTGAAGCCTGGGCTTCAGTGAATGTAATTCCAGCCACAGTTGTCTTCTGCATTGAAATTCTGAGGGCTCTGCCCTGTCTGGTTGTCTACAATATTTCTAAATAACTTAGCTATATTCTCCTCTCTGAAAAAGTATCCTTAACTGCAGTTAGGGGAGAATGGGTGTAGCTTCAAGCTGAGAAGGATCAATGCAGGTATGACTACAGTCACCTTCTGCAGAAAGCTAATACAAGTCATGTGGTTTAGTAGCTGTGAACTTGCTTTACAATTTCAATCTGGTGGATTCTGGTAAAAGGATTCTAGCACATTTGTTGTTGGTTCTATGGAGAGTTTGGTGGTTTTGAAAAACAATTTTAGATAAAGAATTTAAAGATTCTTGTCGAGCTTTTATAGATTCTGCTATAGTTTTTCTTAATGGCCCATAATATTGTTCAGTTACTGGTGTAGCTGGAAACTTCCAGAAGGGGTCAGTGAATGGTATCTCTTTTTATATCTTGCTTGTTACTGGGATGTTGCTTTTATACATGTTTGGTTAAACTTTTCTGAGGGGGGTTAACACCAAGATAAAGTGACACCTGTGTTAATTAAAATTAACCTCTTGCTGTCTATCAAAGTCAGTTAAGTCTCTTCAGGCATTACTTTGGAACCATAGATGGAGGCTCTCCAGTCCTCTGTCAGGTCATATGTCCAGATGGGCTATAGCTCACTTAACTATGTTGCTTTCTGTGAAACATGGGAGACTTTTCACTTGGTCCTGCCTTTGGCACATTGTACACTTGCTGATTGTTGAACTATAGTGAAAATGCCAATAGCACATTACAAAAAATCTCAATTTCACTTATTGCACTTAACAGTCTGCACACATGATAACAGTACATTCCATACACACATATCATTTATACTGAAAACACATATGTTTTGTTTTCCTGGCCTTTTTGTAGGACATACTGCAGTGGCCTTCCTATTTTGTCAGGAGGTTCGTATTTATTATACTATGTGTACATAAGAAGAATGTAAAATATCAATAAAATAAAGTATTAAATTCTTAATATGTATTGGACCTTTAGAATAAGCATCAATATTTTCACATCAACTGTGTATTTGCTTACAAAACCTAAAAGGTAACACTAGAAATAAATTTCTGTATGAACCACAATGAAAATACCAATGGAACTCTACCACAAAAGTTTGTGGAGCACACTAGTGAGCTGACAGGTGAACAGGCAGATGCAGCATCACCAAGACCTATTACAACAACAGGAAAATAAAAACAATATGTCAATGGGGCCCTACAAGAAGTACAGGAAAACAAAGTATACATCTGTCAATGTAAGTGATATTTGTGTATGGAATATGCAACTATCATGTGTGAAAATTATCTTAGTTAGTTTCGAGAGTTGAAGCAAAGTTTATTTCTTGTAGTAGACTTTTGTTTGTGTTTACCTTGTAGTTCACACAGGTTTTCATCTTTATTTTTGATGTTATCTCTTAGGTTTAAGGACTCATTACATAGTGGATATTTTATTTTATAGAACAACTTTGTAAAATGACTCAGAGATAAGTGGAGATCAGTTTCACTCTGGAAAACCCCCAGGAGGGGAAACTCACCATTATGGAACTTTGGTCCTGAAATTCTGCAGCCATGGAGGAGAGAATTACCTTGGACTAAACACTGTTATAAACTACATTATTTTTCAGAGGCAGGGCGGTGGAGAAAGGGGAGAAGAGTAGCTTCAAGAATGGCACAAGAACAACTCCTACTATCTCAGATGTGGAAAGACAACATCAGAGATTTCTGAGGGTGGATCTGCAGTCCTTAGTAAATTGTGCCTCTAGAGACAGAATTTATCATTGACTCCAACTGTATGGCCGAACAGAAAATGGAACTAATAATCAAAGGGTCTGAATAGCTGCTTTTAACTTTTTGAAAGTGAGATGGAATGTTTTTAAATTTTCGATTCTTTTATTTAACTGTTTAATACATGGCCTGATACGTATAGAGACAAAAAGTTTTAAGTACACAGTAAGGAAGATAAAGCTGTTTTTAACCTAAGTATGATGGATAATGTTTGTGCTTTATGTAGCTCTCCACAAATAAGAAAAATATTTAAAATTCATACCACCACATACCATATATACTGTACATATATACTCAAATAGCAATCATTTGAAGGCAAGTTCTTCTAAAGTGCTTCTAAGTTTCACCCACTCATGTCTCTAACACTTTTTTTCTGTTACTAAGTTTAACAACGATCTAAGATCTTGGAATAGAAAAAGAATAAAGTGATTTTTTACATTAAACATCTGAACCTTGGTTTCTTCTGTCTACAGGATGAAAATAAAAGCCCATCTCAAACCAGTTAGCATAGAAAATTCAGTAATTACAAACTCTACTAGTGAAAGCTAGGAAATGATAACATTAAAAATAATACCAAACTAAGTAAGGGAGAAATTAATTTTATCTTGTATAAAATTAGCTATCAATGAAAACGGGGTAGCGTACAAAATAAAGCTCAGTGAATCTGCCTCACCACCATGAGGTTTAGTAAATGCGTTCTACATGTGGCCTCTAATCATCATTTGTACTGTAACATAGCCAAGGGAGTACACACCAGCTAGAAATGAAAACAATAAATCTATTTTCAGTACTGGTATATTCACCATTTATAATTTGTGGAAGAATTTTTAAGACCCAATAAACATATTTCTCTAATGAATGTCACTAAATTAAAGAACATCTGAGAACAAATAATATCCGATGTTACTCTCATGGACAGAAACACCTTAGAAATTAGCTAGAAGTTTAAAACATCATCAGTGATACAATTTTCAAGTTAAGCATTTCACAAAGTAAAGACAGGTGACATCCATTTTGTTGTAGGCAGCTGAGTTAGACAGAAGAATTATAGGCAGTCAGACAGGGATGGAGCCTCGAGAGAACCAGTACGGAAGACAAGATACTTTGCAAATGGAAAGATAGACACTTCCTCTTTGGACCAGACCTCAGGACAAAAAATTTTTAAAAACGCACCCACATACTTCTGTAGGGATGGACACCAGGGACTCATATTCCAAATATATAGCGATCACCTTAAAGAGTCCCGGACCCGACCTCCAACAGGAAGAGCCCTGTTTGTATTCATGCCCATTTACTGCATGACTCGCTTCCCCATTTGATCCCAATTTAACCAATTTTACCTGAACAATTCTTATTGGCTGAGGATATATTTGTCCCACCTCACGCCCACCTTTTGATTTCTCATCCCCCCGCACACACCTGGGACCCACCTCATCTTGTGGTTTTGTTCTGTTAAAATCCCTGGAAAAGACAGGTTCACTGAGCAACCCACTTAGGCCCTGCTTCTGTCCCTCTCTCAGACAGCTTTCTTTCCCTCAGTAAATATATTCTGCTCGTAACCTCCATTGTTCTTAAGATTCATTCTTCTATATTAGAGAACACGAAATCGTCCCAGAGACCATTCGGGCTGGGAGCTTTTCTCCCCTGTGTCAGTTTCAGCCTTTTCTCTCTCCTTAAATGTTTGATTTATATGACCCAAAAGGTTAATCTCATTAAAGCACAGGAAAAAGATAGTTATCCAAGTGACATTGTTAGACATTAAAGGGGTTATGATATATTAAAGGGTGCCGTTAGGAGTCCAAAGAATATTGGATAATATCACACATAAAACAATTTTAATGTTGCCAACATCTTGTTAATGGTACAAAAGAATGAACTTAGGCATCAAAATAGCCAAAATTTGACTAAAACAATGCAAAGGGACAATTATTTCAAGGCAGATTTTATTAAACCCAAAGTTTTTGGGCATTTAGTGTGTAACTGGTAACCACTTCCCAAATTATAAATGAGTACATATGTTTGGAAGAAATCCAGTGTGGTGGGGTGGGGGTAGGGAAAGGTGATTATGGTGTTGTCTTCAAGGAACCTAAGCCTTGTGAGGCAGACATATGTAAACATGTAAGCAGTGGAAGGCAGAATAAAGTAATTGCCATGTAGAGGTTCACAGTGCTTTGAGAGCCCATAAGAAGAAGTAATTCTTTCTGACTTGTACAGTGGGGAAACCTCCACTGAAAAGGGCTATTGAAAAGGGCCTTGAAAGAAATGTAGTAATTTAGTGCCTAGAGAAAGAGAGGACATTGCATGTGGAGAAAGAAACCAGTGTATAGTCACAAGCTCTGTGTCAGACCTCTAAGAGCTGGACCAAAAGCCACAGCTCATAGATTTTAACTGGAAATTTCTATTACAGTGGAGCAGTAATATGAATACTGATTTTTGTATTTTCTTTGTTACGTATTCTTTTTAAAATGTTTTAGCTATATTGTTTAAGGATGAATTTCTAATAAATGACTATGAATCAAAATTCTAAAATCCAAGCCTGCAAAAGAGATCTTTCACCAAAGACACACGTAATAGTTCAGAAGAAATCTCTCTACAACAAAGAGGTCCTTGCAATACGCTGGGCTCTCAATGCATTCACCTCAGTAACTTCCCTTTACATCAGTGCTGACTAGGTTCTATTTAAATCTATGTTAAAAATATGTATCTCCAGGTTGTAATACACTTAAGAAACCCACATATTAAAGTCTGTACTCAATTGTCTCATTAAAAGTCAAAGATTTAACTGTAACATTAATTTCCTCAATCTAGTTTATAGGTCTGAGTAAGTCCTTTACAGGACTTAATATACTTATCATGTTTATCTGAAAACCTTCCTAGATCTAGCATGATCTCCTTTAGGTTATTGAAGGAAGCGGGGCACATACACGTAGGTAGTTCCAAATTCCCCTTTTACTTCCAATAAGGATATTTTCTCTGAGAAGCTTGAACAAAATCAGTTAAGGATGGATACAGCCTCATGGATGCCTTAATCATGGCTGGCCTAAAAGCTTTAACCTCAGGACAAACATAATTCAGCAAAAGAACAGAATATTAAAAGCTCTTAGAGAAAAGAAACACATCACCTATAAAGGAAAGCCCATCAGAATCATGGCAGATTTCTCAACACAGACCATCACGTTAAGAAGGGCTTGAGTAAAGTAGTTGAGGTCCTGAAAGAAAACAATTGGCAACCCATACTGCTTTACCCTGTAAAGCTCTCTTTCAAAATTAATGGATAAATAAGATACTTTCATGAAAAAGGCCAGGAGAAGAAATTCATGAGGGCCAAATCAATCCTTCAAAGAGTACTAAAAGATATTCTACAAAGAGATAAAAATGACCATTGTCTCAAGACCAACAATAGAAAAAGAACTACCAGAAATGGTGAGCAGTTAAACAGAAGAATAAAGTACAGAACCAACAGTAAGAAAATAACATGACAAGGGTAAGTCAATACATATCTGTAGTAACCATTAATGAAAATGGCCTCAATTCACCAATCAAAAGAAACAGACTGGCAGAGTGGACCAAAAAACAAAATCAAACAATATGCTGTATACAAGAAATGCATTTAACTCAAGGAAATCCATAGACTGAAAATCAGAGGATAGAAAACAATACTCCATGCAACAGGGCCCCAGAAAAAAGCAGGCGTAGCTATTCTGTTTGCAGACAAGGTGAACTTCAAACCAAAGTGATCAAAAGAGATGAAGAAGGTTACTATATCCTTATTAAGGGAAAAGTGCAAGAAGAACTGATAACAATCAAAAATGTATATGCAACAAATATAGGTGCACCCAATTATATATGGCAAAATTTAATAGACATTAAAAATCAAATAAGTAATAACACAACTGTAAAAGCAGAATTTAACACTCCATTTTCACAAAGAGACAGATCAACTACACAGAAAATCAGCAAAGAAATAACAGTAATAAATGAAATGTGCGAAAAAATGGACCCAGTAGACCTTTACAGAGTATTCCACTCAACAAAATTAGAATACACATTCTTCTCAGTTACACATGGGACATTCTCTAAAATAGACCACATGCTAGTACATAGAACATGCTCAAGTGAATGCAAAGGAGTTGAAATCATCCCAAGCATATTATTAGACCATGGTGCAATAAAACTGGTAATAAATCATGAAAGAAATTTCAAAAACTCCATAAATACACGGAATTTAAATAACACTCTCCTGAACAGCCAATGGACAACAGAAGAAATTAAATTAGAAATTAAACACTATCTACAATCAAACAAAAATGCAGATACAAACTACCAGAGCATGTGTAATACAATGAAAGTAGTCCTCAGAAGGAAACTTGTAGTAGTGGATTCCCATCTCAGGAAAATAAAACAAACACAAATAAATAACCTTAAGTTACACCTGAAACCTAGAAAAAGAAGAGCAAATTAATTCCAAAGCCCAAAGAATGGAGGAAATTATAAAGATCAGAGCAGAAATTAGTGCAATTGAAACTAACAAAACAATACAAAGAATTAATGAATCAAAGAGTTGGTTCTTTGAAAAAATAAATAAAATTGATAAACCCCTAGCCAATCTTATCAAAAAAAGGAAAGAAAAAACTCAAATACAAACAATAAACAATGAAAGGGGCAATCACTACAGATCCTATAAAAATTCAGAAGATTAGCAATACCTACTTTAAAAATCTTTACTCTCATTGGATGGAAAACACAGAAGAAATGGACAGATTCTTAGATACATATGGATTACAAAAGCTGAAACAAGATGATAGGAAAATCTTCAATAACCCGTTACCAGCCAATCAAATTAAAAATATAATAAAAAACTTACCAACAAAAAAGCCCTGTTCCTGATGGATTCACAGTTGAATTCTACAAGAAATTTAGAGAAGATTTAATACCAATTCATCTTGAACTCTTTAAAGAAATATAAAGGGAAGCAATTCTCAAAACGTTCCTAGAGGTAAGTATTATCCTGACACTAGAACCAGAAAAAGAACTAAGCAAAAAAGAGAACCAAAGGCAATCTCTCTAATGAACACAGATGCACAAATTCTCAATAAAATACTAGCTAATAGAATGCAGCAAATAATCCAGTAGATAATACACCATGACCAATGTGGACTCATTCGAGGAATGTAAGGATGGTTCAATACATGCAAATCAATAATGTAATGCACAACATCAACAGAACTAAAGACAAGAATCACATGAACATCTCAGTAGATGCAGAAAAAGGTTTTGATAAATTCCAACACTCATTAATGGACTTCACCTTGATCCAATAAATGCCACCTATGGCAAACCAACAGCCAACATCATGGATAAAAACTAAAAGCTTTCACTTTAAAATCGGGAAAATGACAAGGATGTCCATGCCACCACTCCTATTTAACATAGCTCTGGAAACATTAGCCAGAGCAATTAGATAAGGGAGAGAAATAATAGGAATAAAGATAAGAAAGGAAAAAGTGAAATTATCATATTCATAGATGACATGATACTCTATATGAAGACCTAAAAACTCCACCAAAAGACTCCTAGAATTAATGAACAAATTCAGTAGCATAGCTGAGTACAAAGTAAAAACTCAAAAATCAATAGCATTTCTATACACAAACAACAAATATACTGAGGGAGAAATAAGGGAGGCCATACCTTTCACAATAGCATCCAAAAAACTGAAATACTTAGGAATTAATCCAACAAAAGAAATAAAAGATCTGTACAGTCAAAATTACAGTACTCTGAAAAAAAGATATTAAAGAAGATTTCAAAATATTGAAAGACAGTCTTTGCTCATGAATAGAAAGAACAAACTTCATGAAAATGCCAAAACTCTCAAAACTGTTATACATACTCCATACAATTCTGGTGAAAATACTATTGATATGCCATACAGACCTAGAGAAAATATTCCTAAAATTCATCTGGAACCAGAAGAGACCCAATATAGCAAAAGCAAACCTGGGCAACAAAGGCAAGGCAGGAGGTATCACAATCCCTGATTTGAAATCATGTTACAAATCTACTGTGATACAATCAGCACGCTATTGGCAAAAAAAGGCCGGAACAAAAATGGAACAAGTTACAAGATGTAGACACAATCACAAAGATACCCAGCCATCTTACCTTTGACTAAGAGGCCAAACATGTTCACTGGAAGAAAAATAACCTTTTTAATAAATGATGCCGGAAAAATTGGCTTTCCACATGCTGAAGACTAAAACCAGACCCAAGTCTATCACCATGCACCAAAATACAGTCAAAATGGTCTAAAGTTCTAAATTTAAAACAGGAACACTAAATCTATTGGAAGAGAAAATAAGTGAAAGTCTTAAAGACATAGGGAATAGGTAGAGGATTCATGAACAAAACCTGCACAAGAAATACTTCAAAGAATCAACAACTGAGATCTCATCTTATTGAATACTTTTTGCACACCTAAATAAATCACTAACAGGGCAAAAAGAAAATCCACAAGTTGGAAAATAATTTAGCCAACTGTCTCTCACACAAAGGACTCCTGGCTAGGACATGTAAAGAATTTTCTAAAAATCAGGCCCCCAAAATTCAAAGACCCAGTACAAAAATGGATATCTGGATGAGTACACACTTCTCACATGAAGAAATACAAATGGCAAATAAAGACATGAAAAAATGCTCAACATCATTAGTTATTCAAGAAATGCAAATTAAAACAACACTGAGATTCCATCTCACCCCAGAAAGAATGATTATCATCAAGAAATCAATCCATAACAAACACTGGAGGGATTGTGGGGAAAAAGGAACTCTTCTCCACTGCTGCTGGGAGTGTAGACTGGTGCTACAACTGTGCAAATCAGTCTGGAGATTCCTCAGTAAAGTAGGATTAGAGGTCCCTTTCAACCCAGCTATTCCCCTCCTGGATATTTTTTGAGAAGAACTGAGAACATCATACCACACTGATGTATGTGCACCCATGTTTATAGCAGCACAATTTGTAATAGCTAAATCTTGGAAACAACCCAAATGTCCATCAACTGACGAATGGATAAAAAGATGTGGTATTTTTATACAATGGAGTATTACTGAATTATAAAGAAAGATTAAGTAGAATTTTTTATAGGTAAATGGATGCAACTAGAGACCACATTCACAAGTGAAATAAATCAGACTGGCATATGTAAACATCATATATCCTCTCTAGTATAAGAACCTGAAAGAGTAAATAAAATCTGAAAGGTACAATAGATATTGTGAAAGGGAAAATAAACTGATCAAATGGGAAGGAGCAACTGGGATGAAGAGGAGAGAGAAAAAAGAAAGACGGTTGAGAAAAATGTGTATGTATACACAGGATAGCTAGAATAATTACATTACTAATATCTGACAATTTATTGAATGGAACTGTTAATGTGTAACTGTTTGATCAATCTTTCATGCCTATATCTGGGTATATGTGTAACCATTTTGAAGATGACAGCATGTAACATAACAACCATTGTCAATATTCTATCACCATGTTTTGAAATTCTGTATCATTTCTATTGTTCTCTACGCTGTTTTGTCTATGTATTTGTTTTTGTTATTTTGGGGTTTTTTCTACTTAAAATTAAAAACAAAATTTACATGCATGTACAAGGATAGCTGAGATAGTTGTATTGCTTATGTCTGTGTTTTATTGAAAGGAACAGTCAATCCTTAAAATTTTTTTTCTTGACCAATTTTTTATGCTTGAATCTGGTAATCAGAGTTATCTAAAAACAACAATATGCAATATAAGAAACATTGTTGAACTTCTACCATCTTGTATGGTAAAGCTCTGCATCTTTTCCCATTTTTTTGTTACTTGTTACTGTCTTTGATTATTTGATCAATCTTACATTCTTACATCTGGTGAACTGTTATGTTTGTTGAAGATAACAGTATGTACTTGTCTTGGTTACTTTACTCTTGTTGCTGAGACAAAACACCAAACACCCAAAGTGAAGAAAGGAAAGGTTTATTTGGCTTACAGTTTGTGGAGGCTTCAGTCCATACTTGGCTGGTTCTGAGGCAGAGTCAGAGGGCTGCAGTTCATGGCAACAGGGCACAGCAAAAACAACCACAGCAAAAAGGAGGAATGGCTGCAAGCAGCCTCCTTTTCTCCCTTACCTTGTAAACAGCTGACCCCCACCCAGGGGGCATGTAGCTCTCACACAGTCTCCATGCCCTCCTCTTCCACAGGCTCCGGAAGTATACAAAGTAAGCACCCTGGCTTCCTGCTGAATCACATAGTTAACCTTTTAAACTCCCCAAGTTGACACAATGTATCAACCATAACATTCCACCCTTTGTCAACTTGGCAATCATACACATTTCCTTAAACCCAGTTTCCAAATACAAAGACACCACCCCCGTACAAATGAAAGTTAAACACTTCTAACATTTAAAGGCACAAAATAAACATCACCGTTCCAAAAGGTACAAATGGGGATACAGAGCATTGGGACCAAAGCAAGTCCAAAATCCAGCAGGGCTAACACTGTGTCCTGTAATTCCACATCCAGCATCTGAAGCAACTTATTTTACATTGTGAGCTCCAAAGGGCTTGCATGAGTCCACCCCTATGGCACTTCTGGTGGTTACAGCCTCCACGGCTTCTCTCTTACGCCTTCTTTGCTCCCTCCTTGCAGCTTTCCTCAGTTGATCCACATTCCTGGCTTTTCTAAACTTCTGAGGTCTCCCATGCACCTTCTGCTTCATACTCACAGCCTCACAAATTGCCCTCTCAGGGGCACACTGCCTGGCCTCCCAGGCCTTCTGAAATCTGGGTGGAAGCCTCTTTAACCTCAGAACTCTTGCATTTTCCTTGCACCTAAAGCCAGGACCACGTGGATGACGCCAAGGTCTGCTGCCACCTGGAGCAGTATCCAAACTTTCCTCTCTCTTGGCCATAGGGGTCAAGTGCCTGGATCGCTAGGCACACTGAATCCAGTGCTGAGGGGCAAATTCTCTATGCCGCCACCATTCTGGAACCTGGTGTGGCCGCTGCCGCCATTCTAGAACATGGCACTTTCTGGCTTCCTTTTCAAGGCAAATAATTCCACTTTTGCAGTTTTGAGGCTGCAAAGGGTGGAGACTTGCTGCTTGTGATGCCCTCAGGCCATCTTTTCCATTCTCTTGTTCCTTCATAGCAATAGAGACCTCCTCAGCCTTATCTTTGCAGTCCACAGTTTTACTGGAGCTTCCTTTCTGGCCAAACTCACATTTTAAATCATCCTGCTGGGCTCTTTGCTCTTGATTGTCAATATAAATCTGGCTAAAAGCCCCCAACAATAGCCATGCCACTGCCCCAACATTTGACTGTCTTGAAATTTCTTTTGCCAGATTAATCAGTTTACTGCCACCCTTAATCTCAGTCTTAGGCAAAGTCTCTGGACATGAGCAAAATGCAGACAACCTTTCTGCCAAGCCATAACATACATCATCTGGAGTCCAAAAACCAATGCAGTCCTTCTTCCCAACAGAAACCTCCTGAACCTGGTCTTTACTGGCAGGATAGCTATCAGCCTTCTGGTCTTCCAAGCTCTGACCAGACATCTCCAAACCTTTCCAAACTTTTCCCACAAGCCACTTCCAAAGGCTCTTCAACCACATGGTCAGGTATAGTCACAGCAATGGCCCCACTCCTGGTACCAAATTCTGTCTTGGTTACTTTTCTCTCATTGCTGAGACAAAATACCCAACACCCAAAATGAAGGAAGGAAAGGTTTATTTGGCTTACAGTTTGTGGAGGCTTCAGTCCATACTTGGCTGGTTCTGAGGCAGAGTCAGAGGGCTACAGTTCATGGCAGCAGAACACAGCAAAAACAACCACAGCAAAAAGGAGGAATGGCTGCAAGCAGCCTCCTTTTCTCCTTGTAAACAGCCGACCCCCACCCAGGGGGCATGTAGCTCTCACACAGTCTCCATGCCCTCCTCTTCCACAGGCTCAGGAAGTATACAAAGTAAGCACCCTGGCTTCCTGCTGAATCACATAGTTAACCTTTTAAACTCCCCAAGTTGACACAATGTATCAACCATAGCAGTACTGTAGTAACCATTGTTAATTCCTATCATTTTGTTTTGAGGACATGTATCATTTTTGTTGTATTTGTGTTGTTTTCATTTTGTCTCCAGTGTTGTTTTGTTAGGTTTTTAAAATAAAAAATAGAATAAATATAAATACATAGAAAGAAGCCCATGTCCTAATGGATTCGCTGCTAAATTCTACAGGAAATGTAGAGATGATTTCATGTGAATAAATTCTAACCCTTTCATGAATTTGAAAGGAAAGTAATACTTCCTAACACATTCCTAGATGCAAGTATTATCTTCATATCACAACCAAAGAAAGCCCCAGACAAAAAAGAGAACTACAGGTTAATCTTCCTAATGAACATAGTTGCAAATATCCTCAGTATGATACTAGTCAACACAATTCAACACATCATCATTTGATTGGAACTATTGTTTAATTGCTTCTTTAATTTTCTCTGTGAGCCAGTGGTCATTTGAGAGGGTGTTATTTAATTCCCATGTGTTTATGGAGTTTTTGTGATTTCTTTCATTGATAATTTTCAATTTCATTACACTAGGGTAAAATAATACACATGGGATAATTTCATTTCCTTTGTATTTACGTAAGCATGTTTTATGGGCTAGTATGTGATCTGTTTTGGAGAACATCTTATGTGCAGCTGAGAAGAATGGTGTATTCTGATGTTGTTGAGTAGAACATTCTGTAGAAGTGTACCAAGTCCATTTCTTCACAAATGTGGTTTAGTTCTGTTATTTCTTTGCTGATTTTTTTGCCTAGTTTATCTATCTCTGTGACAATGGAGTATTAAAATCCCTCATTACAACTGTGTTATAACTTATTAGATTTCTCATGTCTTTTAAAATTTTCCTTATATAGTTGGATGCTCCTGTATCTGGTGCATAGGTATTTATCTCTTCTTCTTGCAGTTCTCCTGTAACAAGTATGTAGTGACTTTCTTTATCTGTTTTGATCACTCTTGGTTTGACAGTCACATTGTCTCCAAACACAGTAGCTACCTCTGCTTTTTTCTGGGTTCCTGTCACGTGGAGTCTTGTTTTCCATCCTTTAACTTTCCATCTATAAATTTCTTTTTGAGTTAAATGTGTTTCTTGTATACAGCATACTGTTAGATTTTTGTTTCTTGACCCTCTCTGCCCATTAGCTTCTTTTGATTGGTGAATTGAGTCCATTTACATTAATGGTTGTTACTGATGTGTATTGGCTTCTCTTTGTCATGGTATTTTCCTGCTGTTTTTTTCCCTAGTTTTCTGCTCTGTTTAATTTCTTGGTCTCTTTTTTGTTTCCTTCCTATTGTTACTCTTGAAGTTGTAGTCATTTTTATCCCTTTATAGAACATTTTTCAGTTCTCTTTGTAGAGTTGGTTTAGTGGGTTGTTCTTTGTCATGAAAGCATCTTATTTCTGCATTAATTTTGAAAGATAGTTTTTCAAGGTACATCAATCTGGGTTGCAAATTGATTTCTTTTAGGACCTGACATACTTCATGCCAAGCTTTTCTTGATGTGATAATTTGTGTTGAGAAGTCTGCTGTGATTCTGATGGGCTTTCCTTTATAGGAAAGAAATAGGATCTATTTATTTTCTCTAACAGATTTTACTATTCTATTCTTTTGCTGAATTTCTGGGATCTTAATTATTATATGTCTGGGTGTAGATTTATTTTGGTTATGGCTATTTGGAGTTCCATGCACCTACCTTACTATACGTAGGATTCTTTTCCCATGCTTGGGAAATTTTCTGCTACTACTTATACAAGTAATCTTTTTACATCATTTGTGTTGACTCTTGCTATTTCATTGACACATATCAGTCTTATGTTGTCTTTATTTACCTCATTTTGCAACTGTTGAAGTGTAATTTCCTGGTTCCTTGGTATTTTTAAGAGATCTTTCCTTTCATAATCAAAGAAATATCTGAGTCCTGGCTCTGATTGCTATCCATATCACACTTGAGGGTTCATAACTTGCCCAAAATTGCACTGTTTGAGGCCACTTGCGATGTTTTACAGAAGGCCATTTCTATTCTCTGATATGATGAAAGACCCAGAGACTATGAGTCTCTTATAATATTCCATCAATCTCAGCCAAGTAAAACAAGCTACTAGAATGTATGGAAACAGAGTCCTGCAAGCTCCTGGCCTACAGGGAACATCTACTGTCCGGTCTGGAGACCAAGTGCTTGTAAAAACTTGGAGAAAGGAAACACCCACAGACAAGTCAAAGCCAAAATGGAAAGGGCCCTTTTCAACGATCCTTGCCACACCCACTGCAGTAAAGATGGCAGAGATAGATAACTGGATTCATCTTTCTAGATTAAAACTAGTCCCACCTGAACTGTCTAAAGAACAAGATCACCCAAAACAAAAATACCTACTCCTATGAGCCTCTGTAATCTTGAGGTTTGTCCTCAAAAAGCAAGACTTTAGTGCTGCTACAAATAAGTAAGCAACATCTTGATAAGGCCATGGCTTTTGATAAATTAATCTGACATAGTTCTCTAGCACACATTCTTCTCTACAGAAAACATGGAAATCTGACTTTCTCCTCACATTTTTCTCCAGTGAAATAGACAGCTCAGTGGTCACTACCATCTGGTTATTTTCTGACATGTTATTCTTTCTTCAACCCAGCCATATGCCACAATATCCCAAGGTAGTGGGAAAGTACCTAATACATAAAAAGTAGTGTCCACATCCCCTTCCAGTTTGAAGAAGACAGAGACATCACTCTTTCAGCACTAAATAAAGATTTATGGTATTTATTATGTCTCTCAGGGGAAATTGATATAGGAGGTAGGGTGTGGCAAAGCTGGATGGGGAAATAAGTGAAACCTGTCAATTACAAGATCCCAGGACAGTACCAAATAATTCTCAGGATCCCATATATAGAATTTCTAACAAGTTCCCATGAGATGTGGGCTGCATATAGAGACACAGACATTGTGCTCACTTCAGCTGCACATATACTAAAGACAGACACCAAGAAGATTCCACTATTGTGACTCTTCATGGTAGCCCATTGTAGTGGATTGACAACTGGTGGTCAACTTGTAACACCCAGTTGAACTTAATAAGCATGCTGCTGGGAGTGGGAGGCCCATCTGAGGATTGTTGCTGGCAGCATAAGAGGTAGAATGGGAGAAGAAGGAATAAGGCTATTGGGAGCTGGTAGAAGCAGCTGGGAGCTTGTTGGAAGCTGAGAGAAGTGAGCTGTTGGTTCTCTTGGAGGGCCTTGTCATGCTGGATTTACTGATGAACTCAGCTGTTTTGATCCTGTGAAGAGCTTAGGACCTTGCTGGTGCTAATAGCTTTGGTTTGCTTTGGTGGAGCTCTGATCCTCACTTTGAGCAATTCTTCCTGGCTCTAGAGGGGAAGATGGTACACTGCCAATCTCCTGGAGAAGCTTGTCATGTTGGCTTTCTTGATGGGAACTCAGCTATCATGATCATTGGAGAAGCTCAGGACCTCACTGATGCTGAGGATGGCTGTGGTACCTTTCCAGGGAGCTCTGGTTCTTGCTTTGAGTGTGGCTTCCTGGGTCCAGTGCAAATCCCTCAGCCTACTACAACAGATCCTTCATCTCACTGGCAAAGACTTTCTAGATTCCACCACTGAACTTTGGGCCTTCCCAGCACAGATCCGTGAAACAGGCCTGCATGAAACATTGTCATGGGCTCTAGGCCTCCAGCTGGATTCATGGGAGGCATTGTTATGGGCTCTAGGTCTTCAGCTGAACTCATGCAGAGCATTGTCGCGGGATACAGACTCTCAGCTGGATTCTTTGGTCATTAGTGTGTGGATGGATTTCCTGCACTCTCTTGTATATGATTTTTGGGTGACTGTTATAAATAATCTTATAAAATATGCATCCTGTATTATACTGTTCACCTTGCAAAAAACTTCAAACCAACACACAGAAGCGATGTCTCCCAGAAACAGGATGTACTTTTATTTTTGCTGTTTTTATACTTTTCTCTCTTGTTCAGCCCATATTCACTCTACAGAGGTAGCATTCTTCACTGAACTGGAGAAAACAATCCTAAATTTCATATGGAACCAAAAGACACCTTAAACAGCTGAACCAATTCTGGGAAACAAGGGCAAGGCAGTGGGCATCAAAACTCCAGATTTTAAATTTTACTGCACAGGCACAGTGATCTTAAAAAGCATGTTATTCACAAGATAACAAGCCTTCAGATCAATGAAACAGAGAACAGAGGATATAGAAACAAATCCAGTCATTCCCAAGAGATCAAATATTTTCACTGGGGGAAAGATAGCTTCTTTAACAACTGGTTCTAGGAATACTGGTTCTCATCATGCCAAAGATTAAACCTATACCTATATCTCTCACCATGTAATAAACTAAAATAAAAATGCATCAAAGATCTAAACGTTAAAATAGAAACATGATCTACTGGAAGACAAAATAGGTAGAATTATTGAAGATATAGCCGTAGGCAAAAATTTTCTAAACAGAACCACAGTTAGAAAAGAAATAATACTGAGAATCAACAAATGAGACCACAGGATTTCTCTGCGCTGCCCACCCTGGGAGGCTGCGGCGGGCAATGGACCCCACCTGCGGGCGGCTCGGGCTGCTGACTTCGTTTCGTCCGAGCTCCGCGCCCCGCGCGGAACCAACCCGGTGCCCATGGCTCTGATAATGGAACCAGTGAGCAAATGGTCTCCGAGTCAAGTAGTGGACTGGATGAAAGTAACACCTTAGAGGCTTCCGGGAATATGGCGACCAGGTGAGCAGCAAAGAAGCGATCCTCCTCGATAAACACCACCAGCTCGAGAAAGACTTGGCAAGCGTGAATGCCAGGACCTCGGCTGGGAAGATCAAACTGAACGTGTTTCTCTGAGCTGCCGGGGCAGATGCGGTAGGGTGGCCCAAATTGCCGTGGCGAGACACGGGAAAGCACCAGACGCTGGGAGCCGCAGACCCTCCGCGCGGGTAGGGGGCTTGGCTGGGTCCGACCGCCCTGGGGGCACAGCCAGCTCGGTCCCTTCCGCCTCCCGAGCCGGCGCAGCTTTCCAGCAACTCCTGACAGAGATCGGCTTATTAGCAGCGGCAACGCCCAGCAGTCCCACATTTCGCGCGCATCAGGCAGGTTGAGCAGCCTAGACCCTCGGCAGACGGGGGTCCGTGGCCAGGGCGGCGCGAGCAGCATAGGAGCAGAGCATCCCGCTCCCTCCCCCAGACCCGGAGAGCGCAAGGAAACAAGTGGCTGCGAGCAGCGGATCGCGAGCATAGCACAAAAAACTGGCACCTTGGAACCTTCCTGCCTGCAGGGACTCCAAAAACTGGTGAGCTATCTGCGCTCGCGACCAGATCACCGAGTGGGGGAAGAGATCCATCCCTATACCTGCAGGGAACCCTGGGAGGGCGGGGGAGCGGTCTTACACACCTCACCCAGGTCTCTAGCTAGGGAAGAGCTAACCAACATCTGTACAGCCTTTTAAGCGGAACTCTCAGCAGAAAACTTAAGGGACATTCCCCCAAAGAAAAGTCATTGAAGCAGCCTCTGCAGCAGACCTTTGCCTACTGAACTGCCTGGGGAATCTACTGCTCAATATTTTGAATCAGATACCCAAAAAAGGGAAGACAAAAGAACAAATCTCACCAGAAAGCTTAAGGGACATTCTCCCAAAGAGAAGGAATCATCGGAGCAGCCTTTGCAGCAGACCTCCACCTGCTGAACTGCCTGTGGAATTTATAGCTCCACATTTTGAATCTGATACCCAAAAATGGGAAAACAGAGGAACAAAACGCAGTCTCAAAACTCAACCCCACCCAGAACAAGTTTTGAAGATGAAGATACAGGGGAACCAGGAAGCTTCATAACTTCAAGTTATGAAATGATTGCATCCGAAATTAAACAACTCCAACAGGCCATGAAAGAGCTTAAAGCAGAAATAACCCACATACCCGCAATGATTTCTCAGATAAAAAACGAGCTGAAAACAATGATGGAAGAAATGCTCCATTTACACAGACGAGAAATAGACAAAAGTCTAGAAGAAAATAGGAAAAAAATAGAAACCTTACAAGAGCAATTCAGGAATGAATTACCAATAATGAAACAGGTCCAAAGAGAATGCCAGGATTTGAAAACTAACGCTGAAAGCATGAAAAACCATTTAAATGAAACCGAAGATAGAATTTCAGAACTTGAAGACAGCATGGCAGCTTATGAGCGTGAAAGGAAGAATCTCGTGATATCATCAAAGAC
>PVLD010022871.1:0-28485 GCA_004027595.1 Dinomys branickii | reverse complement strand
GAGCCTGTCACCTCAGAGCCTTTCTTGGAAGGCCGTGTCTTGACTGTGAGGTTCTAGCACACAGTAAAGGTAACCTCCTCTCTCTACCCCTTCTGCGGAAGCTGTGGAGGATCCACCACAACAGTGGGTTCGCATCCACTGGGTGGGATGACGGTGCGTGCTGTATAATGGTCAGTGACGAACTGCTTCTTAATTCAGGAGATTCTGGGAAGAAGTGGTGCTCATAGAGCCTCAGATACAGATTGGATGGAGAGGTCTCAGTCCAGCTAAGCTGCCAAGGCTCCAGCAAAGTGTGCGGGACACATGCATCTCCCTCTTCCTCATGATATCCTTTATCCTGGATAGGCCAGGTTGTGCTGTGGCCTGGTACTGGAGGCCAAGCCTCATGGTGGCCTTACCACTGAGCTCTGCAGCCAGCTCAGGAGGAAGTGCCGGGGTCCCTCATGGGATCAGGGTGACCTAGGGTCAGGGTGACTTCTGGTAGGGTTCAGAGCCTTCTGGTACCTGTTTCCCTTGGCGTGGTGGTGACATAACTATGAGTTCTGACCAGGAAAGTGTTAAGACTCTTTCTACCCGTCTGGAGCACATCAGATCACAGGTGTTGTTAGGTCGCCATGTGCACAGGTCCTGGTAGGCAGGAATGCATGTCATGAGTCCGCATGACTCCACAGTGCTTTGCAGAGTGATGTAGTACTTGTGTGGGTCCTGTCCTGGAGGCCTAGTGGGTCTGGGCTACACAGAAAGCATTGAAGGTGACACGTGTATGTGAGCTGGTCTTGGTCCTGAGTCCCAGGTGAGGACGAGCGTCCAATGTCTGACTCGCCCCTGGACTGCATTGTGTGGCCCACTTGCAGGTCACAACTGTAAAGCTTCCAAAATCTCCCACACTCCCAGCCTCACTGACCAATCCCCTTGTCCCTGGCCTTGTGAATTCATCTCCCAGCCTGCTATTCGTTGCCATTCCTCAGGAGGAAAACATTTCTCCTCCATGGGCGAGTTTTGAGAATTTGAAAGCAAATGGGCTTGTCCTTTTGGGGACTGTGACTTTTTCCACAAAAGTTCCCAACACCACTAGCTTCTGCTGCACAGGGTATCTCTGGTGGGTGTCATAGTCAACTCTTGGGCTCTTTTCAGGGTTTCCTCTTCCTTCTAAACAGAGAATCTTAGTTTTGGTTCTACTGTGATCCCTATTTTAAGAGACTCCCCTCACCTTCTTGACAGGATGAAGGGAAGAATGGGTGATAAATTCTCTCTGAGACAGGTGGGGGGTGAGCCGCAAGAACATACAACAGCTACCAGAGGGTCCCTGTGTGCCAAGACTATGTGGGACACCTCATGTAAATGCAGCCTCTGGACTGGACATGTGCTGCTCTGCAAAAATAGTCGGAAAGGACAAGTGCAGCATTCCCTCCTCTCCACCCCAAGATCTCTCTTGCTTGTGTGGTAGAAACGTTAGCACCACACCATTCCCTGGGATAATTCAGGGAGCAAGCAAATATTCCAGCAGCTTATCAGTTCCATGAAATCCTCCACATGTCCTCTCTCCCTTCTGAATACCATTTTTTAAAAGCAGACAAGAGCAGAGCAGCTGAATCAAAGCAAATTTGAGAGTAATTGGAGAACGCTTGAGCCACCATAACATAAGAGCATGTTCCAGAGGAGCGAGGCCTAGGACCTTACAAAAGGCAGCAACCATGGGGGTTGCAGAAGGGGTTTTGAAGCAATAGTGTTAGTCAAGGTGACTAATAACAAGGGGGACCTTGGTGCGGGACTGATAGTCACCGGTCAGATGTTGTCACAAAGCAGTGCAGTGTGCTATGAAAATACGGGGAATGGTTCAATCTCAAAGAATTATTACGATGAAAGGCACATTGCCATTATCCTCCCCCAAGCACATCTGCCTCGCTTCTAACACAGTTATCCATTATTCTCACTGTGCTCTGAAGCAGTGCTGTGTGTCCTCTTTCATCCGGGTCTTCAGCTGTGCTCTTCGGCTGCCTTGCTACCCTGACTCCTTTGGAAAGGTTTACTTTTCACGGTGATCTTGCCTTTGGGGAGAGCCAGAAGTCCCATGGTGTCAGGACCAATGAGGAAGGAGGATGAGGAGACACCATGGAGTTTCTCGGGGTCTGCCTTTCCCCTGGTGCTACTGGGCGGCAGCAGCCCCGTGCCCGCATTTGTCCACACAGAAACACACAAACGAGGGGGTGGGAAAACACAGCAAGAAGGTGGCGATCAGCTGGGCCAAAAGCACCTTTCTGATCCCAGATAATCAGGTAGAAAAGCAGGAGGCTCACAAAATCCAAACCAGCCTGAATCCTTTAGGGAGATCGTATCTCAATATTTAAATAAGACCTGCAGCTCAGTAGTAAAGTGACTGCCTAATATGCTGGAGTCCCTGGGATCCATCCCCAGTACTATAGGGGAGAAAAAGGTGACCCCCAGCAAACGAGAAACAGAGGCAATAAAGGTGGTTCCCATGGGGTTGCAGGAGTAGGTTCAGCAAGTGTGAATCTACTGTTCCTGTATACTGGGACTGAACTATTAATATACTGGATGGTGAATGGCAGGCAGGATCCAAGATTCTCACTGATGGAGTAGAAGGCCATAGGCAATCCAGAGGAGGCAGCAAGAATCATCTTCATTGGAAATGGTTTCCAGTTGGAGGGATTAGTATCAAATCGTGCTAATTTCAATATAGAATCAGAAATTTACATCTATGAATGGTAATAGATGTCTGTACATGTAAGTACTATATATACATGTGTGTTCATTTTGCAGTCAGCAGAGAAGGCCGATATCTGACAATTTCCCAGTAGCAATAAACACACATAATATGTAGATGTAGATTTCTAGAACCATTTCCAATAAAATGAACCAGTCTTGGAAAAATGACTGAATTTCAGACTGGGGAAAACCATGTACAATAAAAAGCTGAGGCACCACATAGTCCTAGAAACTAAAGAATGAAAACTATGTTAAAAGACACTACAGTGTTGCATTTGGCATAATCCAGCATGTGAACAACTAGAAAAAATGGCTTGTTCTTTTCAACAACTAAAAACCATTGCAAGAAAAAAGAGATAAAGGGGAAAATCTGTATAATAAAAAAGATTTATGGGGCAAAATAAAAATTATGGTATATACCATATTTGGATATACATTCAAAGAAGCCACTTCAAAACGTGTAAGTGCATCACAAATTATTGAACATAGATATTTGGTCAGTTACATACCTTTTAGAAACCATACCTATTGTTGTTTTTTTTAATGTCCTTATCTGTAAGAAACGTGCATTGAAATAGTGAGAGAAGAAACAGTGAGGTGCTTCTGATTTGCTCTGCTTTCTTCCAGCACATGCAAGGCAGGTGGCAGGGGGACTCACTGGAACCAGATTTGCTATGTAGCAAACATTGCATAGTGAGTCCACAATAATATCTATACTATATGTGTTTCAGGCTTTCTGTCATAAAAAGCTTCCATGACAATAGTATCCATTGTGGGTGAAATCCTAAGAGATATTGACCACATTTTAGTAACAAAAGTAGTAAATGGCCGAACTGTTCTAAATGAGAAAACATGAACCACATTGCAGGAAGTAAAGTCCGTCACAGCTCAAGCCACCCTCCAATGTTCCAGGACAAGGTTGCTTTGCAGTCCAGTTCCTCCAGCACTCTGGGAAAACTTATCACTGTGAGAAGTCTGACATCCACAGCCTGCACAAATGGTGCTTATTCAACACCTACTTCCAGGCTCACTCTCCTGGATTCGTACACCAAATGAGTACGCTCCCGAATAAGAACACTACAGGCCAATTCTCTTACAGCTGCAAATGTCCTACATAAATAAGTAGCATCTCTAGCATAGAAGGAACCTAAATAAACAGGTTGTTCCAAATAATGAAAATACGATTTAACAATAGAAAAAATATCTTTTCATTTTAATTCCTTACATAGAAAATAGATCAAATACTTAATCATGTCAGTGCATATAGGAAAAGATTTTGAAAGAAATTCAACATCAGTTCATGGAAAAATATTTATGTAACTAGCATGAAAAGGAAACTTCCATTTCCTAAAATTGCCAGGAAGCACACTCAAAAGGAAATGGTAGAATAATTATGCTTAAAGTCAGCAATAAGACATTAATGTACATTAATGTATATATGTTTCAACACAGCACTGAGACACAAAGTCAAATCTATGATTACCAGAATAAGTAAGGGATAATAATATCAGGGAAAATTAATATTTACTGACAATATCATTGTGCGTCTTAAAAATTTAAAGGAGGTGGAAGCGAATATTTAAGTGATTGATACTTGAGAACCAGGTATTGTCTGATTTGTATGTTAAAACAGAAATACTTTTGAAACAAAAGCACTGATTAGAGCAGTTAATAAATAATATGCCATTTGTAACAGCAACTAAATCTTAGAAACACTATATCTAAAAAGAAGCCTAACAAAGATGAATAAAGTCTTTGTAGAGGCAACTGTGCTCACAGATCAGGTAAAAGAAGTGTGACATCAATAGAGCAGTGTGTCATAGTCATTGATGGGAAACAGAATAACGTACAACTCCATTTTCCTTAAATTCCTTGTAGTTTAGTGCCTTCCCTGTACCTCTCAATATGAAAACCAAGTGTGTGTTACTATCTTGTGCTTCCCAATTTAACCCTAGAAACTAACACAAGAGAGAGGGAACAAAACCTAGCAAGCATGCATAGCAACTAAACGTAAACAACATCTTTCTGAGGAAGCCCTGGGGGAGACTGCAGAGTGTGAAACTGGCACTTGTTTGGCGGAAGGGGCCGGGAGGTATGGCAGGGGGTCAAGGCCTGCATAGGTGGCCTATGGCAGCATGTGTCAAAGGAAAGTCCTAAAACTCCCAACTGTACATAGCTGCACAACCTGAGGCAGCGCCTCACACCAGAGATGCCAATGACCTGTAAGTCACATCAGACAGGGGAAAATGGAGCCAGTGTGGCCACAGAGACTGAGCGTTTACCTGAAATCAACCTAGTGGGTGAGGACTGGCTTTCAAAGCCATCCCTATTTTAATGGATATAAGGAATGCACTAGAATAAGAGTAGTATGTACAAAAGTGAATCATGCATAATGACAGTAGATATTCTTTAATCAAATCAGCATATGTAGGATATGTACACGCATGTGCAAATTCATTTGTATAAATATACACTTAAAACACAACCATTCGACACATATAATATATTCACGAATACATGCACATATATCATTTTGTACCTATACATAACTATTGCCTAGATGTACACTTCATATACTTTCTATTGCTATAAAGTCCATAGAGACATTTAGCAGAAATATAAAAAAGCTTCCAGACTCTAAATGGGCATTGAAAAGTAACAATCATGCTCTAGATTATAAAAAGAATTGGATCCCTTCACAAATCCCTTACCCCAACCCCCTGCTGCTGCTCACCCTCTTCCCACTCATTATCAATCTTTTAGAAGGAAATGACAGGGAGATCTGTTTCTGGCTGGTGAGGAGACCTTATAGGAGGACGTGGTTGTCCTTGAAGTGGTCACCACAATCTTGGGCTCCTCAATGCGGCCCCTGAGTTCAACCCTGGAGACCCTGGACAGTGACCACTCTCCTTCCTTCCAATGGCCGTCACCATGGGGACTATCACAGATTGAGGGAAGTTGACTGAGGAGGGCAAGACCAGAGTCCGAACAAAGGAGAACAGAGAAATCTGCAGATTATTGTTCCACTCCTTTTGTCAGATCCCAGACATGTTGCGTCATGTGACCTCCAGAGAGGTCACATTAGTGGAGTCAGATCAGTGTGATGGATTTGATCTGAGTTTCGAGCTTCAAGGAGGGACTTGGCTGTGTTAG
The DNA here is from genome assembly GCA_004027595.1 of Dinomys branickii. NCBI lineage: Eukaryota > Metazoa > Chordata > Mammalia > Rodentia > Dinomyidae > Dinomys > Dinomys branickii. Next base: position 22,605 of record PVLD010022871.1, on the reverse strand, counting down.
GTAAACTTACGAACTAAGGATGGACTGAGCAAGCACATTCCATAGACAGGGTCCCCAAACCATCCAGATCTGACTTTTTAGTCAGCCCTGCACCCTGGGGAAAGATTTTCTTGTGAGCACCCTTTCCAGCTCTGTGGAGCCTAGGATTGCAGGCCTTCGTCTGGGAGGTACAGACTCAGGTCCATAGAGGACAGGTGTCCTGGCTCTGGCCGAAACCAAAGTGACGACCACCAGAGAGGACAGAGGGGACCCGGAGAATCCCGTTCCACCTCTCTTGTCAGCCATAGGACACGTCAGGCACGTTGCCGGAAGTAACGTCCACTGACTAGCGCTTCCTCAGGCACGTTGCCGGAAGTGACGTCCACTGACTAGCGCTTCCTCAGGCACGTTTCCGGAAGTGACGTCCACTGACTAGCGCTTCCTCAGGCACGTTGCCGGAAGTGACATCCACTGACTAGCGCCTCGATCGCTCAGGGCAACGTGAGTTTCCTTTCTGAGGTGTTCGATTCAGGTGAGGGAAGCGGAGAGGACCGGGTGAATTAGCTAGTCATGGTAATGGGCTGTGGGGATGAAGGAAGGTCAAACCATACAGGGTCACTGCAGGATTCAGGGCCACTGAGGGGTGGGGCTGTTTCAATGACTCAAGACTTAAAGGGAGGACAATTAAGGTAACCTTCCATGCTAGATTAGAAGGTAACCTCCACCTTACTATCAGCACTGGCAGGCACAGTGCACCTTTGTGCCTGGCTCTTGATGTCAGGAAAGAGTGGGACTTGGTCTGAGGAGTGTGGCATTAGTTAAACAGATTCAAGACATGGGAAACAGGCCCCTGCTTTGGAGTGGCCTCAGGCAGGACAGAGCAAAAGAGTCACTCCCATACAGACAAGCTTCTACCTTTGAGGTCACAGGGAAATGGTGACATTAGATTGCAAGATGCATGTGCAGGTCAGCAGAGGGGGTGTTTGAAGCCCTGGGCATGCTCCAGACAAAGGAGGGCTTCTGTAACCTTGCTCGGCTGTCCACACCCTGAGGAAAACCCACTCAGGGGCAGGCAGAAGTGCTGCATCTCATTTCTGACTGCTTGAACTCAGGGATGTCACACGTTGGTGAACTGGGTCACTAGGTGAGAGGAGGAGCCACGCCTGGTCCACAGACAGAGGCCAGAAGCTGCAAGCCTGATGTCAATGTGAGGAACTTGGGTGAGAACTGAGGGTATGGAAGTAGTTGACACACCCCAAAAGAAGGGAGTCAGTAGAGCCTGGTATCCACTGTTGCCAGCCTGCGGGCCTTGGGATACCAAGCACTGCCTAGAGCCTAGCTGTGGGCAGAAACAGCCTCATTTCCCGATGTACAGAATCGCTGCATCATCCTGTCTCTACTGTCACCTATGGGAAAACCCAGGGACCATGGATGAACTCACTTCTCTTACTTTCTCTTTGCATGCTGCTCACAACCTCTCACTCTCTACCCCAGGTCCTTGAGTCTCTGTCGCTGAGCTGCATAGTGTCCCAGAGCACTGTGCCCGAGGTCACGTACCACAGCCATCATGTCTGCATCTCCAAAGCAGTACCAACTTGAGGAAGACTGCGAGGACCAAAGTGAGACACAGGGCTTGGAGAGAGGGCAGAGTTTCAATGCTGTGTAGGACAAAGTCGCCTTTATCGCTCCCTCTCATTGCTTCTCCTCCTCATCTTCGTCTTCCTTCTGTTCTCTGATCATAGGCACCATAGAGGAGGCTTCTGCTGCTGGAATGCTGGATCCTCCTCAGTGTCCTGGGAGAGGCTCCTCTCCCTCCAGTGCCGTGGCTGCCTCCCTATTGAGCGAATCCCATGGGGGCTCCAGCAGTGAGCAAGAGCAATCTTCCTTCCCTTTACCAGCCTTGCTAGACACTGAGTCTTTGCTGTGTGATGTCTTAGATGAGAGGGTGGCTAGACTGATGGAATTCCTAGCCCTTAAGTACCTAATTAAGGAGCCAACCACCATGGCAGAAATGGAGATGGCTGTCACCAGAGATTATGAGAACTTCCCTGAGATATTTGGGGAAGCTTCTAAGTATATGCAGTTAGTCTTTGGCATTGATGTAAAGAAAGTGGGTCCTGTCAGCCCCTTTTATGTTCTTACTCCTTCCCTGGGCCTCACCTATGATGGGATAGTGAGTGATGAGCAGTGCCACCCCAGAACCGTCGTCCTGATAGTCATCCTGGGTGCCATCCATATTCAGGGCAACCGTGCCAGTGAGGAAGCCATCTGGGAAGTGCTGAGTGGGATGGGGTTGTATCCTGGGAAGGAGCACTGCTTATACGGGGAGCCCAGGAAATTCCTCACCAAGGATTTGGTGCAGGAAGAATACTTAGCATGTCTGGAGGTGCCAAACAGTGATCCTCCTCAGTATGAGTTCCTGTGGGGTCCACGGGCCCATGCTGAAACCAATGAGAAAGAAGTCCTGGAATTTTTGGACAAGTTCAAAAATAGCAACCTTAAGGCCTTTCCTATCTCTTATGAGGAGGATTCAAAAGATGAAGACGGGAGAGACCCACAGGCAGTGCCAGCAGAACAGTGATGACGAGGGCCAAGGCCTGAGACAGGGCACATTCCAAGGCCACATCCAGCAGCTTCTCCTGTCCCATGTAATTTCTGAGATAAATCCTAAATTCTACCCTTGAGAAGAACAGTCATTTTCCTAAATAAGGCAGATGCAGAATGGGGATTGGGTGACTTTATAGATTGTTTCCTTTTAACACAGGGTTTAATTAGCTTCAAGTTGTGATGGCACTGATCACAAACATATTGCTGTTTGTACATTTTAAGAGTGCAGTTGTTTTATAAAACAGATTGTAAAATCTCCCATTCTATTTTGTGATCTGGAACAAGGTAACCTATCTTTGGAATAAAAGCTTTCTCAGAAATGTGAAAGAAGTCATCCCTAAAATAGATGAAGTCAATAAATACAGAAAAAAGTTCAAAGCAGTATTTACCTTTATTACTTTTAGTTGTCATTCTGTAAAATTAAATATATAATATGTGTGTGTGTGTGTGTGTGTGTGTGCTTATACCATATATGCCTGGTATTAAAAAATATTAGAGAAATTTACTCTTAAAGAAGAACCCCAGATGCTTGCAGATACATCGCCCTCAGACCTTTGAGCAGATACTCTTTGGAAGGCCCTGTGTTAGGGGTGGAGACACCAGTAAACTAGGCAAGCAGGAGACATTCCTCTCCATAGGATAGTGGGGCCAGAGCCATTTCCAGGCATGGCAGGGAATGGAGAGATATCCTTGTCTTGGTTACTTTTCTCTCGTTGCTGAGACGAAATACCCAATGCCCAAAATGAAGGAAGGAAAGGTTTATTTAGCTTACAGTTTGTGGGGGTTTCAGTCCATACTTGGCTGGTTCAGAGGCAGTGATACATGGCAGAGGGCAAACTGATCATGGCAGCAGAGCACAGCAAAACAACCAGAGCAAAAGGGAGGAATGGCTGCAAGCAGCCTCCTTTTCTCCCCTACATTGTAAACAGCCTACCCCCACCCAGGGGTTGTGAACCTCTCACACAATCTCCACGTCCTCCTCTTCCACAGGCTCAGGATGTTTACAAAGGAAGCAACCCAGCTTCCTGCTGAATCACTCAGTTAAACCTCCAGATTCCCCAAGTTGACACAATGTATCAACCATAACAGTCCTCAAGGGCTTAAAGAACAAGGAAAAGAGCAGGTGGGGGTTGCAGGGGAAGGACGAATGCTTGGGGCAGCTTGGGGCTTCAGGAAACTACAGTTCCTTTTTGAAGTTAATCTTACTGCAAGTTCACCAAGGCCAGACAATTAGCTGAAGGATCTCGGGGCTGAAACATAAAACTTTTGTGAGCAGTTCTGCTTGCTTCATAGATAAAGCAGTAAGAAATGTTCACCTGGGTCAGGCATTGGATGTGGCCTGACTTATTTTTGCAGTGCAGCTGGACATAACTAGGTGATTTGTAACAATCATCTGCAAGGGAAATAAGGGAGATTCTTTGTAGTTGTGCCCAGAAAGCACCAGACTGATGCATTTTCCTGACCTTGGAGAGCCAGAGGAAAATCCACTGGAGCATCGCACTTCTGTTACCTGGAATGTAATTGGCATAACTGAACGAGGGCTGGGTTTTGGATGGGATGAATATAGTGGTTTGAGTGGAAAGCACCTGGGAGAGAAAAAAAGGAGCTAGTCCTTCACTCACATTCTAGGAACTTTGCGGTACATCCACTCGGAAAGATGGCTCTATGCACAGATGTTCTGATATGTCTTCAAAGAGGGAGGAAGTGGCAATGGGGTCTGACTTGACAAACCTATTGGCAGAATGGACCAGTGGCACAACAGACACCCCATCCTCCCTGAGGATTCTTCTGTCATTGACAGAGCAATGTTGGCCCCCTGTGTTATTCTGGGTAAGCAGCATCTCTAGGGTCCCAGAGCACTGTGCAGGTCTGGGAGATGCCTTGACGCCTGCTGGAGATACATGCTCTATTCACTGTGCTCAGTGGAGCCCTTCTGAGCCCCACTGTGTGAGGGCATTGGCTAAGGATTAATGACTGACAGATGAGAGAGGTGAGAAATACCACTGAGCAGGGGAAGGAGTGCGCAGCTGCATGGAGGAAGACAGTAGAGGGCAAATGCCAGGTACCAAGTACCTCAGCCTCTGCAGAGGAAGGACCGGCTATGGACTTGGCTTGAGAAATGATGCAGATGATATTCTTGCCTCAGACTGTCTTGAGTTTTCTGAGTTGTTGCTGCACTAGGGGGTGGGTATCATGGCTGTGATTCTCAGCCTATATTGCCCACCGATTCTGTCAGGGATCAAGAGTTGGCTTTGAAATGCAGATGGTGGGTTAGGATAGGGAGTTGAAACTTTGTGATGGCACTCACTACCTTGATAAACTGGTGGGAATGTGTTGGTTACAATGCAGAAAACATCACATAAACTGGTTAAAGGAGTTCACATCTCCAAATGGTTTGGGGTACATGAGGAGGAGACATTTTCAAGATACTCTGATAGCTTCCCATGAGAATTCCAAGTCATTGAGCACAGTAAATTGAACTGAGTTTCTTCATGGAGCCAGAAGACCAAGGCATAGATAGGCACCACCTACTGAATCAGTTAGCAGACCTCTCTGGTGACCTTCGAACACATCCTAAACTGCCCCAGGGGAAGACAACATGGCTGAATAGAGGAAGAGTCATGTTAGAGCTACTCAGAGCGATTAAAAAACACAGGTAATTTGAAGAAAGGGAGGGACATACCTCCTGATACCAAAATCAATCTGAAATAAGAGACTTGTAGCTCAAACAAAACATAGACATAGGACTTTATAAAACAGTAATACAACAACCATTGTTAATTCCCTGTCACCTTGTCTGTAATTCAGTTTTGATTGTACTATTCTTGTGCTACTTTGTGTCTGTTTGTCAATGTTTTTGTTCTTTTACTTTTAAAATTAAAAAAATATAATAATAATAATAATAATAGAAACAGCGAAGCAATCCACAGGGCAGCTGCTGGTGCTGCTGCCTGCTCATGGAGCAAGAATTGCCATTCTGGGAAGTTTGCAAAAAAAAAAAAATGGGCCACAGAAGTGTGGCTAACAATCCACAAGGATAGGTGTGGGCTATAGGGACCCTTGCCTCCTTTCCCTTCCTCCACACAAGATGCTGCAGCCTGGTAGCAAATTTTGCTGGCATACACCGGGCAAGGGAGCAGGAAACTGCTCCCTCCCTGATGGGCTGCCAAGGGTTTTCTTGGGGGGGGGGGTTGTTGTCTTACCAACTACCTGGAAGCCCTAGGAATAGGAGGCCTAGGGACTGCAGTGCAGACTGTGAAAGTGGTGGGTGGAGCAGCATCGCCCTTCCTACCCTGTGAACAGTGGCTTAAGAGAGGAAGGCAGAGATGGGGGATTCACAAAGCTGTGATTGCTGTGAAGCAATGAGTGGGAGGTTGGAACTCCAGCCACAGGAGAGGAGATTGAAGGGGGCCAAGCAGTCTTGGGCTGTCTCCACACCAGTGACAGCACCCCCGTCTGCCCTGTGATGGTAAGCATGACAGGATAGAGGTCAGCCGGTGACTGTGGAGCAGAGGAAGCTGTGCAAGGACCTAGAGGAGCCAACTGTGTGCTGGACTGGGGGGAGCCCCAGACTGTCTCTGCCTGAGGGCAGCACAGTAACTGGGAGAACAAGGCAGAGACAAACAGGGTAAGGAGATTGGGGGTAGGGCTGCTGAGGGACACAGAAAGTTGTTGGCTGGAGACAGGTCCCAGACCCCACACCTGGAGGCCAAGATGAGCCCTGTAAACAGTACTAATCCTACTGCACACTTGCTGGGATGACCCAGCAGTTTTGAGCTCTGATTTCGGTGTTAGCAAAGAACTCTGGACAACTGAGGAATTTTATTTTTTTTCTTTGTTTCTTTGTTTCATTTTCCTCTTTCTGTCATGTTTTTGTTGTTGTTTGTGCTTTTGGTTTTTCTGGGGGAGCTGCTTAGGTTTTTATTTTTGTTTTGCTTTGTCTTCTCTCTCTCTTTCCTTAATAGTCTTTTATGATGTTATGATATTTCCATGAGAGTAAGCATTATCTCTAGTCTTGCTAGTCCGCTTTGGTATTCCCTTGTTTGTCCTTCATTCTTCGTCTCATGTCCTCGGCACCAGTTTCCCAAAGCTTGGGTGACCATCCTCTACCCTCCAACCTTGCTTCTACTATAGCGCTCTTCACTTATCTCTGTTTTATCCCCTACCCCTCTTAAATCACCCCCAACAAGGTAAAATCGCTCTAAAGGGAAGTTCTTTTCATACAAGTTTCTGCTTTGTGTTGGATTTTGTTATAGAACTGTAAATCTTGTTCCTATGCTTAAAAGTACCAAATTAATAGTAACCACAATGTGTCAGTTTCTAGATGAATTTAAAGTAAAAATTAAACACTATCTACAATTAAGTGAGAAGGCCAATACAACATATTGGAACCTGCGGAACACAGTGAAAGCAGAACTAAGAGAGAAATCTATAGTGGTGAAATCTCACATCAGAAAAACAGAACAAATTCAAATAAACAACCTATGTTGAACCTCCAACTTCTAGAAAATGGGCAAGTCAAGCCCAAAGCGTATATGAGGGAGGAAATTATAAAGATCAGAGCACAAATTAATGCAACTGAGACAAAAAATACAGAGAATCAATGAATCAAAGAGAAGGTTCTTTGAAAGATTAAATAAAATTGACAAATCCTTAGACAACCTTATCAAAAAAAGGAGAGAAAATACTTAAATTCATGGAATTAGAAATCAAAAGCATGAAATCACAGTGGATCCTGCAGAAATCCAGAAGATCATCAATACCTGATAAGATGGAAAACACAGAATACATGGAGCGACTCCTAGGTACATAAAAGTTACCAAAGCTGAAAGAAGAAGCTATAAAACTTCAAAATAACCAATATGTCCTAAACCCTGGAATGTGTGAATGCGACATTGTCTTACCTAAGGGAATTTGTGAAGGTGATTAAGGATAGTGGAATATGGAGATTCTTCGGTTCTGTGTGAGTGAGCTCTAATTTACTTCATGTTACTTTTTTATAGGGGGATTTCAGGTTTTGCATCTGTAACTTTACAGTTTTCATCACAGCTGGAAAATTTTCAGTCAGTATTTCCTCAAATGTTTTTATCCCTCATACTTTCTCTCCTTCTGGTGTCTGGAAATACATCTGTATTAGGACATTTGAAGTTGTTTCACAGCTCACTAATAACTTCATCATTTTCATTTTCTTTGTTATATTCTGGAAAGTTTCTATTGTTACTGTTGTTTATTTAACCAGGATTCAAACTCAGGACCTTGCGCTTACCAGGCAGTCACTTGTGCCACTGAGCTATATTCCTGGTCCCTATTGTATCTTCAGGTTCACTGTTTTTTTTTCTGCCATGTTCCATATATGATTTGTACAGTCCATTGTGCTTTTTCATTGTTTTTTTCCTTTGAGTCAATCTTTTCTTAATTTTGTAAAAAAATAATTTTATTATGTTTATCTTTCCTTCATCAAGTTTTGGGGAAGTTTAGAGTTTTTTTCCCCTTCTAGTTTCTTTTCTCTCCTTTGCTGTTTTTCCTATCCAACTCTTTCTCTTCTTTCTTTTTCCTTTTATTCTTGTTCTGTTTATTTTCTTTCTTATTTTTGTGCTGTTTCAATTGAGAAGTTGCAGTTTCATATTTCAGAAATTATTTGCTACTTTGATACCATGTCACTATTTCATGTCACTATTTTCCTGTTTAATGTTTATTCTTATTTCTTTAATACATAATATTTAGTTTTAATTGTTTTCTTAGCCTTATCTACTGTCATCTGTCTTATTTATATATGAGTGATATCAACTGATTTTTCTTTCCAGTTATTCATGCTACTACCCTGTTTCTCTGAATGTGTGGTAATTTTGATCACATAATAGATATTGAGAAACTCACCTTGTTGAGTGCTGGGTATTTTTTATCTGTCTAAACATTCTTGAACTTAGCCCTGGGACGTACTTATTTGCAAATAGCATGATCATTTTGAATTGTATTTCTTAAGTTTTGTTATGTGAGATCAGAACTGTGCTTTATCTATGGTCAATATTTCTTCACCACTAAAATATAATCCATTGAGTACTCTATCCCAATGCCCTATTGACTCTGAGGTTTTGCCTTTCACCTAAGGGGTATGGGAACTGTCTCTAGCCTTCTTGGAGATCAGGGCATTTTGTGTCCAGTTTGTTTTTCAGTATTGCATACTGAAAGCTGCACCCATCTGAATTTTCCTGGACTCCTTCTTCCATATCCTCATCCAAAGCTAAAACAGCCTCCTCCACTATTTGCTGTGAGCTGCAGTATATCCTCAGGTAGCAATCTGGAATAAATTTTGGGACTTGCCTTCTTCTTTTTACAGCTATCAGAAATCACCATCTTTGTTACCTAACATCCAATAAGTTGAAAAGTGTTATTTAATATATTTTGTCTGGTATTTTTAGATAAATTTATAAGTCTGATTCTTTTTACTTTATCTTGGCAAGAAGCAGAAGTCCTATAATTCAAAACTAAAGTCAAAATTCTTTATGCAGAGGCTGTGGCAGGAGGATCATTGCACGTTTGAGACCAGCCTAGGCTACAAAGTGAGCTCAAGTCCAGCCTGAAGTGCATAGCAAGACCCTGTCTCAAAAAGAAAAAAAATTATTTATGCATGATCAATCTCCAGCATTTCAAATGTATTCAAACTGAAACCAGGATGAGACTGTGGGACTCATATGTAACATTTAATTTGGATCATGGATTTAATTTGGACAATATTTTAATTGCCCTTAAATTATTTTACATAGTTGGCTATGTATCATGAGAATACAGACAGTGTTATCCCATTCCAATCTGTATGCCTCTTTTTTATATTCTTTACTTTATCCCATTGGTAGGAATTACACTACACTTTTGACGGAAATAGAGTGGTAGACATTCTTATGTTGGTTTTGATCTTAGGGTGAAGGCATTTATCTTTCCCATGGATTCAGTCCATGGGAGAATGAATCCAAGAAAGGACTATCATGACACCACTGAATGACTGAGGAAACATTTTGAGTTGATAGACGCCAGAACCAGAGCAAGAAACAGTGCCAAAGGGGAAAGGGTGAGGACCATATATAATACCCAAGTCACACCTCCATGACCCAGTCTCCCAAGTCAACCAAGTGGACACAACTGAGACACACCACAAGACACACTTAGACCTGGAAGAATAAACAGTTAAGTAGCAACAGGATTTCTGCTTGGTATTAGAAATATAATTAATTTCTTGCTTGTAATTTCAGTAATTCCTTAAGCTTATAAAACACTTATGAATTACTTCCATAATCATAAAATATTATTTTTAAAATACTATGTATATCAGTTATGACTTCTGAGTTCATAATAAAGTTTTAAATTTACTTCATCCATTACTATCATAAATTTCAAGTAATGGCTGAAAATGTACTTTTATTTAAAGATTCCTTATTTTTATGAAAACAGTATGACATTTATAAGAATGATCAACAATTTCCCTCACACATGATTATCTTTTACAAAGTCAATACTGAGAAAAAATGAATTGCAATCCTTGATTTTTTTCATATTTCTTCTAAACTATTTATGTTGTATGCTCATTTAACATTCTTATTTTCCATAACCACAACCCCTTCATTTTGATGTTTTCATTCCCACACTGTCCTAACAAAGTCATTAATGATCTCTCATCAAATACAGTTCCTTCTACTTCTGTTTTTGTCTTGAAGGAATTTTCTAATTGCCATATTAACTCCTCCTTTTTTTCCTTTTTACAAGATGTACACATCCCTTTTCCTCCTATAAGTACTTTATTTTTTGTTTCCAGCATTTTTTCTGAAACTTCTAAGTCCTTCAGTTTTATCAAATTAGTTTGATCTCAATATGTTTCCTTAGACTTTCAAGTATAAAGTGTATGCAGAAATGTATTGGCTCACGGTTCTGGCAGCCAGGAAATCCACAATGAAGGCCCGAGTATCCGGCTACGGCCTTCTTGCTGCCGAGATAACTGAGCAAAAGACAGCAAGTGATCAAATGCATAGCCTCCAGACCTTTTATAGTGGGCATCATTGCACTGATAAGAATTAAACGCTTATGACCTAAGCATATACCCCTTAGGCCCCATCTCCCAACACTGTTGCATTGGAGATTAAGTTTATAGCACATGCTCTGTGATGGTGCCCTCAAACCATGGCCATACTTCCTATGATTCCAACTGCTTTAACATTGTAAAAGATAGTTTATGGTTCACTTTGATGAATGTTCCACATACACTTGAAAATAATGTGTATTCTCATGTGAGCAGTAGTGTCCTTCCTTCAGGCCCTTCTGCACATGAAAATTGTGATTTTTTTTCGTTTTCAATAAAGGAGTTTTTAAAGTTCTTTATATATTTTCCAAATGAGCCTTTTATTGGCTAGATGATTTGCAAATATTTTATAGCCAATTGCAGCTTCACTTTTCACTCTGTATTTCTCAATGAAAATATTTTTGTTTACATTGATTTATCATTATTTTTTCTTTTATGAATCATGCTCATAGTGTCACATTTAAGACATCTTCACCTAACTCCAGGTCACAAAGATTTGACTCCGTGTTTTCTTTAAAATGTCTTATATAGTTTGAGTTAACCTATACTTCTATGATAGATTTTGAATTAATTGTATGTATGTATTAATTTTATATATGTCAAGTATGAATTTTTGGTTGAGGTTCAATTTCAACACTAGGTGTTTCTTTGTTCTAATACCACTTATTGAAAAAGCTAATATTTTTTTAATTAAACTACTTAGTTGTCTATTTAAAAAATGGTAATATTTGTGTGAGTCTGTTTCTGGATTTTATTGCATTCTGTAGATCTATGTGTCTATCCTTTAGCCAATATCACACTCTGTTATTGAATAAATTTTGTAGTAGTTCTTAAAAACTGGATTCTTCATCTCTGCTTTACTTTTTTTAACTGTGTTCTTCTATTTTCTTTAACATTATGGATGAGTGTATCTGTATCTACAACAAAAATTTTACTGGGATTTTGATTGATTTTGCTTTGAATCTATAGATCATTTTGGTAAGAATTGACCACTTCTTTTATATTGAGACAATTTTGTACTTTTCAGCACAGGGATACCATGCATTTTTTTCTAAGTTTATATGTTAGTACTTTATTTACTGATGCTATTGAAAATGGTATTCTTAAAAATTTTGGTTTTAGATACTTATAGTTATTTAAAAGGAAATATCATTTGTTTATGTATCAACTGTTTCTATCAACAGCTCTTGTTAAACTTACTTATATGTGAGGTATTTTAATTGTCCTTAAATTTTTTAACATAGTAGACTATGTATCATGAGAATAGAGACAGTGTTATTTCCATCCCAATCTGTACACCTCCTTTTTATATTCTTCACTTTATCCCATTGGTAAGAATTACACTATACTTTTGACAGAAATAGAATGGTAGGCATTCTTATGTTGGTTTTGATCTTAGGGTGAAGGCATCTATCTGGTCTTTTACTATGAATGTTAGTTGTAGGTTTTTGATGTTAGTTGTAGATTTTCTGTAGGTTTCAATTATCAGGTTCAACTTCCATTTTTTTCTTTCTGTGAGAATTCTTAACCACAAATGGGCGTTGTATATTACTGTCAAATATATTCTGTGCTTAGATTGAGAACTATAAATCTATTTAGTCTGTTACTATCATGTATCACATTGATTTTGAATGACATACTGAATTAGCCTTCTATTTGCCAGGTAAAGCCCATGTAAATAATGCTATGTTATTATTTTTATATATTTATGGGTTCTATTTGCCAGTTTTTGAGAATTTTTATGTCTGTTTTCATAAGGAGTACTTGTAGTTTTCCTTTTATGTGCTAACTTGTCTTGGTTTTAATATAAAGGTAGTGATAACCTTGTGAAATGAATTGGGGCAATTTTTCCTATTCAGAGATTTTTCAGAGTGTTCAGAGATTTTCAGAGATTTCAGAGTGTTCAGAGATTTTCAGAGATTTTTCAGAAGTGCTCAAATGTGGCATGAATTTGTTAAATACTTGTATCACTACTCCAGTGGTGGCAAACCTATGGCAGGCATGCCACAGCAGTTAGGCAGTGCTCCCTCTCAGCACATGAGCCAAGTCAAATTGGAAGCTGAGCACTGGATAACAGTTGTTTTTGCTAGGCTAAAACCTCAGTATTAGAGTTTAATCACAGTGTTGGCACTTTGTGATAAATAAGTGAGTTTTGAGTTAGAATTTGGATACTCAGTCTCTAAAAGGTTCACCAACACTGACTCAGGTTTTTTACCTAGGGTGAATTAATTTTGTTAGTTATCTTACTAAATCATTCAATTTCATCCAAGCCCTTGAATTTGTGTACATAAAAGTTCTCAGTATTTTGTTACTAACCTTGTACTTTCTGCAAGATCTATCGTGAAAACAGTTGTGAGATGTGACATTCTTACCGTGTGTGCTTGAGAGTACCTGTGCTCCAGATCATCATCATCACATGGTGTCATTTCTTATATTAGCCACTGTCATAGGTGAGGAGTTTCATGTCAGTGTGGTTTACATTTGCATTTTCTTGATAACTAATGAGGCTGAAGTCTTTTTGGGTGAATATTTTTCATCTGTATGTCTTTTTGGAGTGTTGATATCTTCTGCCCAATTTTAATTGGGCTATAAGAGTTTTGAAAGTTCTTTATACATTTGAGGTACAAAACCTTCATCAAATATGTAAATTCAAACTTTTTGTATTTTTAAATTTTCATTAGTACAGATTTATGATACATAATATTTACATTCATTGTAGAGCATTGGTACATATTTATATAGAATATTTTATCCTTGTTTGCATAATGTCTTTTCAAATTGTTAACAATGTTGTTCAAGGGTAGAAGATCATAATTTGGGTAAAAATAAATAAGTACTTTTTTAAATTAAAGAATGGGGATTTTGCTCTATCTAAGAAATTATTAACTAAGCTAAGGTAACAATTACATTTTCTTTGTTTCTTCTGGAAGATATATGCTTCCATTTACATTTAAGTTTATAATCCATTATGAGTTACTCCTTCATATGAATTGAGACATGAATTAAATTTATTTTTTACATATACATAAGTTCTTTCTAGAGGTCATTATTGAATTTCTCCTTTTTCTTCTAATCTTTCTTTAAATCTTTAAGCAAAAAGTATTTGTCTACATATGTGTGCTCAGGTGGGTCCATTTCTACACTTCCTTTTTATCCCATTGATAAATTCCTGTAGTAAAGCCAACACCACTCAATAAGGATTATTCTGACTTTATTAGGAACCATAAAAATCAGTAGTGTAACCCTTCCATTTATGTTATCTTTTTTATAGTCTTTCAAATTACATAGGTTCTACCTATGTCTCCCTGAATACTATCATAATTGTGTTGATTTATATTAAATAGCTTTTGGATTTTGGTTATTATTGCATGAAACCTATCATTAATTTGGAAATAACTGGCATCTTATCAATATTGAATCTTCTAAACCTTAGTTACTGAGGACTGATCAGGCCTGAAATCTCCCAAATGAGTGGATGGCAAAGGCTTAAATAAATAAGAGAATTGAAATGATTTTAGAGTTCAAGGAGGGTCCTACTCGCACTGAATTTGAGATTCTCTGGGTTTAGACCAAGACTTCTCTGGGCACTCCGTGTTTATTTGGTTTTTAAACAAAGGAAGTGGATACTTATGAAAATGTGGGAATCTGAGAAGGATCTAGGGAAATATTTTCCCAAGTAGTAAATTATGTCACTCAGGAGAACTATCTTATCTTTAGGTTGGTATTTATTGTAGGAGTGTGGAGACAGCAGCTGCAGTCTCCTTGTAGTTAATTGGGGTTGGAGCCAGATGTCCTCAGCTGTGGTTTTATCTTGTCCTTTGAGGCATCACAGACCAATATAGGCCTCAGCAGTGACCAGTGACTCATAGAGATTCATTTATTTTGAGTCCGCTGCCCATACCCAGACAAGGTACCTAAACTTCAGACAACTCACAAGTAAACATGGAAAGCCAATTGGTTAATATTAAATCCTACTCAGAGCCACTTCATGGAGGTGTCCATCGTGTCCATATATGAGATATGATTAACAATGTGAATGTTCAAATTTTTAAATGTATTATAGTAAAAAGCACATTCTCATAAATCCCCTTTAAAATACCATTTCCATCATTATTGCAAGTTTTTGAAACAGTGGTGGAGGTCTCTTTTTGTGTCTTTATTTGTGCTATTGTGACTGTTTTGATGACCTGAACTGATTTAAAAGCTTTACTTCTCATGAGTATTTTGACTTTGGAGAAGAGCCATGTGCCAGAACTGGTGAACAAGGAGGATAAGGACAGAGCTTAATATTTTTTGATAGAAATATATATACCAGAAGCAATGTACAACACAGAGCATTGTCATGATGGAGGATGAAACTGTTTAACCATTTTTTATGCCTTTTTCTATGCATATTTCTTAAATCCATTATTGAGCTTTTATAATATTTGGAGTTCACCATAGTGTTCGTTGGTACAAACTAAGCTTGCACAACTCCATCAAGGTCAAAAACACAATAAATGTCACCCTGATCTTGGATCTTTTTCCACAGGAGAATTGGTTGACTTCCACTGAGAAGTCTGAATTTTAGTCTTAAGATCATAACCATAGACCCAAATTTCATCTTCCAGGGTGACATTTCTTAGAAAGCTGGACTATGAAATGGCATTACATGTCAGTGGGTGTTCCTGGTCAGTGATTCAGGGCACACTCTAAAACACATTTTCTCATAGCCTAAGCTCACAATCAACAGACAGCGTGGAACAAGTTGAATCTTGTCACATACACACTGTTAGTAAGATTCAGAGCATCACCTTCCATGATAGAGATCCCCACTTTGTGTTGAATGACAGGCAGTGGCATAAATAGTGTTTTCTGAGCACACTTCATATTTGTCTTTATTAACTTACCTCTTCAATGTTTTGTAGTTTTCAGTGTACAAATTTCCATACTTTTTAGATTTAGCTGTAGGTATTTTGTATTTTCTAAATCTAATTATATTCACTATTGTAAATTTCAGTTTCCAGCATTCACAGTGAGACTCTAGAAATACAATTTATTTTTATATCATTCTTATATTCTGTAAACTTCCTAAAGTCAGTTATAAATTCTAGAACCATGGTTTAATTCAAAAATTGTCTGCATACAAAATCTGTGGGCTAGGAGTAAAGACAGTTTTACTTTCTCCCTCTTTCACCTCGAACCAGAAAACCTTAAACACAGTGTTGAAGGACCCATTTCCCTCATGCATGATCCCCTTACTCAGGTGGTAGAGTCCTGCAGCACCACTTCCAACACAGGGATATCTGCATCACCCCTAACTGACACTCCTATCTCACCGTGAGTGTTAAAATTCTAGCCTTGGTATTTTACTTACTAAGGCAAAAATCATCCCCATATTTGACCTTAACAAGTATATGTAGTGGAATAAACTTATTTACCGCAGTCTTGACAGGCTGAAGGAAGTTAATTCAGACTGTAAAACAGTAGTGTGGACAGCCATTGAGGAAGCTGCAAAAAGGAGATGAGTAGAACAGTGCTCTGATGGTAGCTAGGAAGTGGATGGTCTTGTGAGAGACATGAAAGTAATTTGTAGGCAGAAAGTGGAAAGATACACATCTCCACAGAGACTTGACATAGCTACATCATCCTGCAAGGATTTCAGGTAAGACACACAACACTAGGTAATGGTGAATGGTAAGATAAAATGATTGGGCCACTGAATGTGGTGTCCATGCGAAATACTTAGAAAAGACATTCTCTTCCTGTCATGTAATGCAGCAGAATTGAACAAAAAAAGATAATGAAAGGGGCAAGTCAGTTGGGCAGATTCTTTAAGGGTGCTAAAGAAATGACCCTTCAACCAGCATGTGTGTGCCCACTGGGCACCTCCCTGGCATGGAGATGGCACAATGGTGCCTTGTGATAGCTGAGTAAACCATGGACTCCTCAGCACCTGCCTCTACTCCTGCTCTAGCCAATGTGATGTTAGGATGGGACTATGCTGTATGTCAGGCTCCATAGGGCTGGCTAGGTGCCTTTCCCTGCTGCCTCCTCTAGAGGCTGCACAGAATCCGCCTCATGACCCAGAGTGTTCCTACCCACTACATGAATTCCTGGCTCTCCCCAGCTCACCCTTTGTTCCTTCTGATAGCTGTAACTCTTTGTCAGAAAGATCCCCCCCTCCATACTGTGAGTTCAGACACAGTATGAACTGGTCATCCTGGTCAACCCTACCTGGAAGTCGTCACATTCTGTTTTTCTTATGGGCTGCTTCAAATTCACTGCCAAGTTATTGGCTCTTGTACTAGAACCTTGATAGTGGAGGGAGCGTTTTTGAGGCTACTAAAAATTTTCTGTAGGATTTTAATGTGCATCATATTTGAAGGTAGAAACGGAACACATAAACAGATGAATAAACTTCTTTGGCTTGGCCGAAGTTAGAGCCCAAACATCTACTGAAGCTGCGTTGCTAGAGATCCCCAAGTCCTCAAAGGAGTTGAGAAATTGTTCCTTGGTGAACACGCTGTCTCAAACTTGAAGAAAAATTGCCTGTCTACTGCCTCCAGTCTGGCACAGCACCTCAGGAAAACATTGACTTTCAGAGTGACTAATGTACTTGGAAAGATGTTCAGGTAGAAATGGTCATGTGGATGGTAGTAGAAACTCACAGTTTAAAAATTTTCTTAGGCTGGGGATATAGCTCAGTGGCACAAGTGCCTGCCTGGCAAGTCCAAGGTCCTGAGTTCAATTCCTGGTACAAAAAAAATTTCTTTTGCATAAAATGGAAGGCAAAAAAAAAAAAACAATCCCCATTCTTTTTGTGGTAGAAAGAACAGCAAGTAGAGATGTTCAAAGTTGATACTGCTAGATTTCACGTGATCCTCTTCATATCAGATGGGATAATGCAGGATTTAAAAGCACTGCAGGTATTTAAGAATTCAGAATATTTCAAAGCAAATCTGGTGTTCTCAGAACCTTCTCCAAAAATGAGTTTTTTGCTTAACAAACAACACTTGTTTCTTTTTGCTGACTACATAGTCTCTGACAGTTCACAGAAGTACGAGTAGCCAGTCACATATTCTCGACTTCTTCCTGGGCATAAAGATATATGACTGTCCCCTTGTAGTTACAAACAGACACATGTCCTTTCTTTCCCAGTGAAATGTGATGAAGTTGTTGCTTATCACATCCAGGTATTTGAGAGCCAATGTGCAATTCTAGGCCTTCTCCCACTTTTCAATAGGAAATATGACAGCCCCTTGTTCATATGAGACTCCACAAGTAGAAGCAGCCTGAAATGCTGGGGTTCTTGACAGCTGCCATTCCATGCTGAAGTATGCATAGAGCAAGGGTACATGGAAAGAACAAAGAATTTTCGGGAAGGGAGGGATTCAGGTACTCTGGTCACCCACTGGGGTGACTGATGCTTAGCTGCACTTCCTCAACCAGGTGATGCTCATTACAGAATAACTCCAAGTT
The DNA here is from genome assembly GCA_004027595.1 of Dinomys branickii. Classification (NCBI taxonomy): domain Eukaryota; kingdom Metazoa; phylum Chordata; class Mammalia; order Rodentia; family Dinomyidae; genus Dinomys; species Dinomys branickii. The sequence continues at coordinate 4,490 of PVLD010022871.1, read as the reverse complement.
GCTGTTTATTCCATAGGGAGCCATATAGGCCCGGCCATTGCATCTCTATCTTGAGGCCTGGCCTTCTGCAGATGTGCCTCCAGCCACAATTCTGATGCCTTTAATTTTCACTGACTTCATTGACTTGTGCTGTTGATTTTCCTGGAGAAGCTTGTCTTGTTGATTTTCCTTACATGAACTCAGCTGTTCTTATCTGTGGAGGAGCTTGGGTCCTCACTATCACTGAGGATGGCTGCGGTTCTTGTCAGGGAGCTCTGGTCCTTACCTTAAGCATCGCTCCCTGGCTCCAGTGCAGGTCCCTCAGCCTGCTAGAATAGACCCTTCATCCCACTAGTGCAGACTTTCAAGGTTCCACTACTGACCTTTATGCCTTTCCAGTGCAGATCCTTAATATAGACTTGCATGAGACATTGTCATGGGCACTAGGCCTCCAGCTGGAATTGTGGAGGACACTGCCATGAACTCTATGTCTTCAGCTAGATTCATGCATGCCACTGGTAAGGGATCCAGGTAGATTCTTTGGGTCTCCAGTGTGTGGACAGATCTCCTACACTCTTTTGCATTTGACTCTTTGGGTAAATATTATAAAATAATCTTATAAATTACGTGTCTTGTATAAATCTTTTCCCTTGTAATCCCTGACTACAACATACATATTTTTGTATAGATTTTATAATATATTTCAATTATAAAGACTACTACATTGAATATATTTCATAAAATACGCATATTCTATTACTGCAAAAATTCAAAGCACACTAAGAAAAAATAAAACTCTCAACGATACCAGCATTACACAAAGTCCAACCCTTTCTCAGAGGTTAACACAGTCAACATTCTGCTCAGCTTAGCTTTTCAGAACACTCATTCTATTGCATTCAATGATACCACACCTAACTCTAGAGTCACAGAGAAAAGACAATTAGATCTAGAAAAAGTAACTTGAGTGTAATTTTGTATTTTGATAGGTACTGTCTAATTCTTGAGATTTTAGGACCCTACATTCTTCATGAAAAAATCTTTGTGGGTATATGTTTGCAAACATTTTTCAGCTCTATAATTTGATTTTATACTATGGCCAGTATCCATCTCAGAGCAAACATTTTCCTTTGGATAAAGTCCAATTTGTCATTTTTTTTTCTACAGGAAAAATGTTAAGAGAGACTAGAGGTTCAAGGGTGTTGCATCTGGGTATTTCCCTTCCCTGGGTTACACAGAGACCCCAGCAAACACAGTAGCTCAGACTCTAGGAAAGGGTTCCTCTTGAGGTGTGATATGTAACACCTCTTTGCCTAAATTCCACAGTCTAAGTTTGTTTAGGCATATCCAGTAAACTTTCCATTGGGTAGCATAGTTCCTTCATGTTCATGCTGCTTTTTCAAAATTCTCTCTCCCCTTTGCCTTTCTGTACGGTTTTTGAATAAGCTTATCCACATCTACAAAAACAATCCAGCTTGTGAATGATTGGAATCACTTCACTGATTCTTCCAGGCCACGAATATTATATGCCCACTTACTGACAGGCCATATTTGAGTTTCTCATCAGCATATCTTAGCTGTTGTTATACAGATAGTTATTTACTATGTTAAATATATTAGCAAAGCATTTAAACTTTAAAATCAATGAAAGTGACATGTTAACAATTTTGATTCATAATTTTTCCTGTGATCTCTCCCTTCCCATCAGGCAAAGAAGGAGCTTTGAATGTTCTCTGCCATTCCTACCAAAAAATTTAAAAATAAACAAACTGAAAATCAAAAATTTTGCTCCTGTAGAGAACTAAACATAGGACAAAATCCTGGCACAAATGGAGAACAGGACAGAGAAAGACAGGCACAGCTTTGGAGAGTCCGAAGGCAGCAGCAGGATTCTCCCCAGGAAGCAGCAGTAGGGGAGGACACCTGATCTGTAAAGGGCAGATGGCTGAGGCTGTGTGGGCAGCTGGAGACCTCACAGCTGTGGAGGACACAGTCTCAGGGAGGCTGCTGCACTTCCCCGAGATTACCTCCAGGAGTCTTGTGAGGATCTCGCAGTGAACAGCAGAAAATCTCCCTGCTGCGGGGGGAGGGGTGGAGCTTGCAGCCCTCTCTTCTCCCCAGCGGGGCCTGCCCTCAAGAGGAACCCTTTCCTAGAGTCTGAGCTACTGTGTTTGCTGGGGTCTCTATGTAACCCAGGGAAGGGAAATACCAAGGGTCAACACCCTTTAACCTCTAGTCTCTCTTAAGGGCAAAACAAGCGAGAAGCAGCCTTGAAGGCCACAGCCCCCAACCCACTATGAAAGACTGACACCTTGTCATAGGGCAGGAGAATCCCTCTCCTGCACCACTCACCAGCACACCAACAGAGAAGTAAGACTGAGAGACTCTGCCTTTCAGACAATATGGAACAGGCCTCTAGGGAAAAGTAAAGACAGACATTGTCACCAGAGTTTAAGGTCCTGGCCTTTATGGTTCCCCCAAAGAATCTCGAGACAGAATTTGGTGGAAGGAAAAGGATTATTCATTACTCGCTTTAAAGCAGACAGAGGGAAGGAATCTCTCAGTGTGCCCAGGCTCAGGTGTGTTGGGGCTTTATGGCAGGAAGGCGGGACATGCTGAGAATGGACCCGGAACCTCTGTGTTGGGTGGGCGTCTTCTCTGGCATCCACTTCCTCTGGCCCGGGGCCATTCTAGGCTCCACTTCTGCCTCAGGAAATGAAACTAGCCTGGCCTCCTGGGGCCCATATCTGCATGGGCTTTTCAGACCAACATTTTCACAGACACTTAACTTTTCTGCAAGTCCATGCATAACAGCTGAGGAGGGCAGGGGGTGTTTTACAAGGGCTTCTCTTTAGAAACTAGAATGCCAAAAGGGATGGGTTGTTAAAAGACTAGGAAAAGAGAATGAACTAGGCAGGGCAGAAACTCTATTGAACAACATTCCCCGCCCCGGAGAAGGCAGAGTGACCGCAACAGGGAGGCAAAAAGCAGGGCACCACACAGAGGGACAGCTACAGCAAACAGTAAACACAGGGAGGCAAACATAAGCCTCACACTAAACCCTTCTCCTCTTAGCAGTTTTACCTTTCTCGTGTGTGCAGGTTTTGTAACGACAGCCTGCTTCATTCCTGATTTTAACCATTTTTCTTGTCTATCTAGAGTTTCAACCATTTTCCTGATCCTTTCTAAGAAGCAGATCTTGGCTTCTTGATTTGTTTTGAATTACATCCTGATTTCAGTGTCACTGATTTCTGCTGCCTCCCTCCTTTCTTCTGCTAGCTTTGGATTATTTTGCTGCTTATTTTCCTGATTAATTATTTAAAGTGTACAGATTATTGAGATCTTTCTTTTACCATAATATAAGATTAACTGGCATAATGTTCTCTCTAAATTGGTTTTCAGAGTTGCATAAACTGAGATATGTTGCATTTTCTTCTTAGTTTAGTTCTATGAATTTCTGTTTATTTCCTTAAGACTGCTTCATCCATGTATTGTTTATGATTGAAATGATTTCCAAGATAGTTGAGATTTTCCCATTGTATTGAATTTTGGATGTCTAATTTAATACCATATTTGCCGGAGATTATGTTCCTCATTGTTTAGCTTTTTAAAATGTGTTGGTTTTGTTCTGTGACCCAGGAAGTTGTCCATTCTGGTTAACGTCTTTTGCATACTTTGCTACTGTTGATGTAAGGGTCTTTCATTCCATGCTGTTTGTGAGTTCCCCAGAGCCTAGTGCCAGGCCTGAATGAGGGCACCTTGTTCAGCTCTCTGGGACTTGGCTGGGAAGGTTCCTGCATGAGCGCCTTTGGTGGAGCCCAGGAATTCCTGCTCAAGTCCACTGGACCTCTTCTACCTCTCAGTGACCCCCCACCTCCTCACCGGTTCTCAGGTGATAGCCCCTACCTGAGACCTGTGTGTTCCACCTCACTCTGCTGTGCACTGCCTTCAAAGCAGTCTGGTTAGGGAGAAAATAACAGAAGGGAATCCTCTCACACTTTTCCCCTCTGACTTCTTTGAAGAAATATTTCTTTTTCTTAGATTTTCTGCAGTTTGAATATGATACGCCTAGACCCATGTAGAAGTCTTAATTTCTGCAATGCTGGGAGCCTTCCAGCTTCCCAGATCTGTGATTTCATGACTACTACGAATGTCGGTAAATTCTCGGGCATAACCGTTTCATATACGTCTTTTGTTCTTTCTTCCATTCTTTCCTTTTTGGTATTCTCTGTACGCAGCATTATACTGTTTGTACTTATCGCACAGCACCTGCACGTTCGGATCCCCCCTTCTTTTCGCTTTTCCCTGTGTATTTCAGTCTTGGAATGTTCTGACATCTCCTCACACTTGCTGATCGTTTCCTCAGCCTTGTCCTTGGGCTGCTCCTTGAGGGCCCACGCTGGAGGCGTTCTTCTCGTCCACCCCTGACATCCTACTTCCTCCGAAAAGGCTGAGGGCGTTAGAGCCCATTCAGCTTATGACCTCATGTAAGGGTTAGTCCACCTGATGAG
>PVLD010022870.1:0-28488 GCA_004027595.1 Dinomys branickii | reverse complement strand
CCCTCCCCTCACCCACTGACAGATTTATTTTGGAAAGCAACAGGAGACTAATGGAATCACTCACTTTCCCTGATAATACATTACACCCAAGGGCATTGACTGAATGCTTCACAATAAACAGTTTCCTTTGGCACAGCCTCCCCCGGGTCTCTCCTGCTCTACACCCCTGCTCCTGCCCCCACCCTTTTCCCTGCTCCTCCATGGCTTGGCCTGGCCAGGAGTCTTTTCTCAGTTTTGGGCTGAAGGGTGATGACCCAGACAACAGCACTTTCAGGAGGAACTTATGGAATTGCGAGGCAGAGAAGAACATGAAAGGACATCGGTGGGATCAAGCTTTGAATCCAGGCTCTGCTACTTCTCAGCTTCAGGGCTAGAAAAGTCACTGACTTGCTATCTGTTCAGTTTCACTGTTCACAAGTGGGGCTAATGCTCAGCAGGCAGGCACCAATGTAGTTTAGAGCCAGCGCATGATGGCCTAGGCACCGAGTAGGATTTTAGCAAATACCAACTATTGCTTTTCAGAAAATTAATTTTTGAAGCGTAACTTTCCAGCATATATTGCTTTGAGTTGTTAGCAATAGAGAGTTGGGGGAGAGTGGAGAGAGGGAGGGAGGATGAGATAGAAAAACTGGAGCAGAATCAGAGAGAAGGAGAGGAAAGAGGGGACAGCAAGGGTCAGAGAGACTGAGTGAGGCTGCAGAGGGTGAGCCTGGCTTTGCCGCATGGTGCCGAAACCTTCTGTGATCCCGCACACACGGTCACAGTCCGCACAGTTGCCAGTCTTCCTGGCCAGATGTCTGAGGCTCTACACCAGCAGAAAGGGGCCAGCTGGAATTTGGAGACTGGTCTCGATTCCGGTGCAGGACAGAAGCTGGGAGCTCATCTGTGCATTAATAGAAGGTTTGCAGGGATGACGGCAGTTCCCCCACGATGTATGATGAATGTGCAGTTGCCTGTGGGGTGCACAGCTGTTGGGTATTTTCAAGGCAAACAACTCCATAAGAGGAAGAAAAGCAACGGTTCATGCAATGCAAGGTCTGGCCCTGGTGTTAGTTGTAGATGGAGGGCAAGAGCCAGCCCTGCCCAACTGCCGGCCTGGAGGACGGGACAGGCGTTGCTGGCTCTCCATGCTGCAGTCTCTGGGGAGGGATGCCTGGGTTTTCGTGGCTTCTTCTTGTGTCATTCTGTATGTCATCATGGTTATCTGGCTCCCAGCCCAGTCGGGCTCTAGGATGGACGAGTCACTCCTGGTGCTCTCAGTCTGGAGAGATCTCATGCGTAGTCCCAGCTGCACCTCAAAGGGTGCAGGTGCAGAAAGGTGCCCTCCTGGAGGGGGAAGCTGCAGAGATGTGACCACTCTCAACTCTGGGTGAGTGGGCAGAAGTCATTCTTTGAACTGAGACTTGGAACTGAAGATGTTGGCTTCAGCCTCTTATTTAGAGTTGAGGGCAACTCTAAAGCTACTCTCTGGCATTTGTACAGTCAGCTTCTTTTCCCGGGTCTCAGTCTCATCATTTACAAAGAGAAAATGGTAGGTTCCGCTTCTCCCAGAGGGTAAACGCGAGATACCCACAGAGCAGATGGAGAGTGTGGGACCTGCTCTAAGGGCTTACAGGTGGGCAGCTCCTGGGTGGGACTATTTGTACAGCCAGGTGGGAGGCAGGATTCCTACCCTGAGCCCCAGGCTCCCCTCCTATTTCCTTTTCTGTGCTTCCACCAGACACTCTTACTCCTGTCGCTGGTACAGTCCGAGCCCCAGAGTGCTACAGACAGCTGCTCAGGGAGCCTCTATTCTTTCCCACCTTGGACTGGTTGCTGAGCCTGCTTCCCGAACCTCTGATTGCCTTGCACCGAGAGCTGTTCTGCGGTGGGTATTCCGTGTGGTTTCAACCAGGCACGTGTCTCTGGGGCCCTACCCCTGCCCACTTGAGGTGAATTTCAGTTGGTTTCAAAGTTTAAATTTTGAGTTAAGGGAATTTAGCTGGGAACCTGGGGGTGGGAGGAGAGGGAGGTGGTAACCCAATAACTGGAAGTTGCTAAGCAGGAGAGCAGCGGAGTATTTACCCTGTTCAGACAATCCGTGGATTGATCAGGCAGCAAGGTGGTGTTATCTGCCTATCACGGCCTCAGTCTGAACTGTGGTTCAGACTTAGTCGGAACAGGTGTACTTGGGTGGCAGAGCTGAGCCAGTGAATTTCAATGCAGAGGACAACAACTGCCGTTTCGAATAGGAAGGACTTGGACAGAGAGAATGAAGCTCAAGAGTTTCTTTGCAACAGTGTCCAGAGTTCAGGGAGGGACACTTGGTTCTTAGAGGCCACCTAGCAGTCTGTCCTTTTTGCCAGGCAGATTAACTCAGGCCTCAACTGCAGCTTTGCAACACGTGACCTGTGCACCCTTGGAAACCAGAGCATTCCGTGGCTGTCAGCACCACAGTGAGCGTTTGTGGCGAGAATGGATGTTTTGTTTGCTTCTTTGATTTAGACCTGTGTCTCCAGAAATCCTAATAAAGAGTAAATTCGTTTTGTGGGAGTGGTTGCCTGTTAAGCTATGGAGTCCATAGGAGCTGTCTGTTGCTTTAGCTTGGTTACGTAGCACAGTCCTGGGGTGCCCCAGCAGGTCATCTTGGTGACCATGCAGAAGCAGCTCAGGACAGGACGAGAGGGTGGAGTTGATTTCCATCAGGGGCTGCCAGGGAACCCCAGGCTCCAAAAGAGCAATGGTCAAGTTCCACAGTTTGCCAAACCTGTTGGCAGGGCTTTGGAGGTTTCATAAGAGGAATTGAAACTTGGGTCTCTTCAGAATCTTCCCAGTGCAGTTTCTCGAGAAAAGACCCAGAGTTGGCCAGCGTGCAATGCTTCTCCCATTGCCAACTTGCCAGCTATTATATTGAGACAAGAGGACAGCGAGAAATATCTCAATCACTGCTTTGTCACTGAAGTGTATTCTGTATATGTTTTAAGGTTTTAAAAACATTATGATAGGGGTCAAAATGAAGACTAGATATTGGGAAGTAGGAAGACAATGTCCAAGTGCGCAGAAGAACAATGGAGGGCCAGCGGGGAGGGAATAGGGATGAAACGTGGTAAAAGAATGCATGGAAAACGATAGAGAGTGTTGTGAATAGGGAGGGGAAGGACTGAAGGGAAGGGAGGGGCACAGGACAAAGAAAACTGAGATTTATCACGCACAGGTACAAATTCCCTGTGACGAAGGGAATGTATGTATGTATATGCTGTATATCAAAAATGTACCAATACAATTAATTTAAAAATTCTGTTAAAATACACCCAGTGACTATTTTGACTGATTTTTGAAGCAGGGTCTTGCTGCGTAGTCCAGACTGGCTTCTAACTCACAATCCTGCTGCCTCTGCCCGCTGACATTCTGAGTGCCAGGACAGGGCTATTCCCCCACATTCTGCCACTTCCTGAACTTCCCAACCATCCCTGACTGACGTTCCATACACTCAGCAATAACTGTCTATCACTCCTTCCCTCCACCCCTTATGATCACTATTTTCCTTTCTGTGGAATCACGCAGTAAATAATACTTTCCTCTTAGTGACCGGCTTATTTCACGTAGCATAACTTCTTCAGGGGCCCCCTGTGTTGCATCAGATTTTCTTTTCTTCCTAAAGCTGAATTATCCTCTTTGGTGTGAAGACGCCTCAGTCTGTGTTTCCGTTTGTCTTTTGATACATTTGGGTTGTTCCCTCCTTCAGTTATTGTGAATAACCCTTCTATGGACCTTAGTGCACCAGGATCTGTTTCAATCCCTGCATTTAGTTCTTTGGGGTCTATACCCAGAAGCAGAATTAGAGGCCCGATATCACTACATTACTTTCTTTTTTTTCTTTTCATCTTTTTGAGACAGGGTCTCACCACACAGTTCAGGCTGGTCTTGAACTCACTTTGTAGTCTAAGCTGGGCTTGAATTCTCAGCGATCCTCCCACTTCAGCCTCCCAAGTGCTGGGATTACAGGCGGGCACCACCAGGCCCGGTGACATCACTCCATTACTTTCTATAGTGGTTACACCATTTTATATGGTGCTAGCAATGCACAGGGTGCATTTCCCCCCTCCCATACTTGTGATTTTCTACTTTCTGTTGTTGTTGTTATTAGCCATCCCAGTATGGCAGGAGGCTCTTCCTATTTTTTAAAAAGTTGCTCTTTCCTCGGTCATAAATACCAGGAAGAACAAATGTGTATATATTTGTCCTTGAGCATCTAAAGATAACACCTGTCTGACTTCAGCAAACAACACGGGCAGATTCAGCTTGCAAGATGCCATGGAGCCACAAGGAGCCAAGAGATATGTAGTAATATACCTGGGTATGCGGTTGGGTGTTACTGTTACCAACAGTAACTGGTTATAAAGGAGAGGACTTTGGCACTGTTTTAGTGTGAAAAAACTGGGCTTGTAGCATTTATATAATTTGCCCCCAGTGTTCACCGCATTGAGCGTGTGTGTGTGCGTGCGAGTGGGTGATGGTTTTCCTGATGTTCCTCTTGGCCCTGCCTCTAGTCATAGTGCACAAGGCAGCTTGTCTGCCATACAGTGCATCCTCCAGTTCTACTCTCCAGTCTGTCTTCATCCTCTTGTGCTGGATGCTGGTGAGCTCTGCATCCTGAGACTGAGGGTCAGCAAAGCAGCCCAGCAAAGTCGCAGAAACAAGTTCAGGCCTGTGGATGTTCAATGACCACCATGGCGGGCCTGTGGTATGGACTTGTTCCTATAGTGGTTTTGTGGGACCCTCACAACCAAGCAGAGGAAATGACTGCTATTTTACCCAGCAGGAGAGCGTTACTCAGAGAGGTGAGTGGATTCTCAAAGTCACCCAGTGAGTAAGCGTCAGAAGCAGGATTTCCACCTGGGTCACCTGAGGGAAAGCTGCCTCCTGCAGCACCCCTACTCCTTCCCTCCTCACACAGGTGGTTGGATCAGAGGAAGCAGGGCAGCAAGCTTCCAGGTTGGCACCCGGGGGGCTGGCCACACCTGAAATGCTCACCGTGCTGCGAATATTTCCCAGAAGCCTGCTGGGAGCACAGGCCGCTGTGCTCCTGCAAGAACAACCGGGGACCAGACAGCTCTTTATCATTTTGTAGTGAGCACGATGAATGCATGAGGAAGACAGTTCTATTCCAGCCCTCTGAAGGCCCTCTGAGTCCTGGCTCAGGGTCCGTGATTGACAGCCAAAGTGGGCACATAGCCACTTAGCATGTAATACCTGGCTACAGACCTGTGCAAAGCTATTGTGATGATGGGGTGTGGTAACAATGACCTCTTTCCCCAGAGATCAGTGAAGCCTTACAGAGCAGGAGAATACCGGAGAGAGGGGGTGCAGGGTGAGTAACAGCTTTCAATACACAGAAATGGAAGATGCGTGTGGGAGGTAACTTAGCTGATAAGGGTTAGTTTGCCTCAGGCATTTGGACTTTCATGGACTGACACTGAGTGCCTGTTGAAGGAAGGGTTTTAAATGGACCACTAAATACACAGGGCTTCTTTCTTCTCATCCTTTGATAAGCTTTTGCCATGAAGCGATCAATGACAGGACAATTGGTAAAATCCCTGTTTCTGGAAAGGTGCTTGTATAAGCATTCTATAAAGCATAAAATAACTTCCAAATTACCTATGAGATACTTTCAGATTTTTAAAAAATTTCTGGGAGAGCATCCAAGTCACAGTGGTTTCAAAACACTTTCCAGCCTTTCACCCCACCAGCTTCCCTGCCAGAGCGATTATGGCTTCCTCGTGGGGCTGTTCTGAGTGCTTCACGAGCTTGCTGCCATGAGGTGCTTGGCACGCAGGGCTAGCAGAGCTGGGGTTTTCTGGAGCTACTTGCCGTGTCGCAGATGAGACGCCCCAGCTGTGCACAGATGAAGGGTGCCTTGGATGAGGTTGCACAGCTGGTCCATGGCAGAGAGGACTTGAGCCCAGCTTGCTTGGCTGCAGGATCCTATTCTTAACCATGCAGCTGTTTCCCCAGCCAGGACACTTGAACACAGCCCAGTCCTTCAGTGTCTGCTGGGAGAGTCTGGAAGTTCACTGGAAGCCGGAGGCAGTACAGAGACTATGAATACAGAGCTGGAGCCTGGGTTTGAATCTTAACTTTGCAGATTCAAGTGATCAGGCCTTTGGACTGTGTCGCTGAGCTCCTTGATGCCTGGATTTCCCCTTTCTATGGCAGAGCTGGGACTTCTGTTGTGTCACTGAGAACGTTAGGAACAGTCTGTGCAGAGACCATGGCATGGGGCCTGGGTCACAGCAGCTGGTAGTCAGCAAAGGTGATTTATAGTAGCAGTAGTAGTGTTAGTAGTTATAAAGAGTTTGCTTTATAAAGTAGAAATCTCTTCCTAACCCCAGACTTCAGAGTGCTAGATGTATGTGTAACGATGGGTGCTGGGGATACGGTGAAAGTTTTTTTTCCACATAAAATTGGAACATAGGAGGTTCAAGCCAATGTACACTGAACACGTGCAGTTGGTTTTATGCTTTGTGTGAAGCACAAAAGAACAGGGAGTGTGAGCCTTTCCTGCCTGTAAGAGCTGGTGGCCCCTTTCTCAAGGGCTCTGTGCACCCCCTCCTCCTTCCTGCATTCCTGAAGAATTTGGAGTGGCAAGCCAAGCAAGTGCTGCAGGCACTAGAGCGAGGGGCTGACTGGCGGAGAGCTGAGAAGCCCTTGGAGAACGTGGCTGCACCGAGACTCTGTAGGACAGGATAGGCTGAAATGCTTGGAGCAGAGCTGAACGGAAGGATGGGGCAGCAGGCAAGAGGCCTCCGAGCCTTGCTTGGGGACTGAGGCTCCAGGGCTGAGGGAGGTAAGTGGCCCTGAAGAGAGAGAGAGAGAGAGAGAGAGAGAGAGAGAGAAGGGGCTGCAAGAGGCAGTGTGGCTGTGAGCCCCAGGGCCAGTCAGGTGGCTGGGAGGAGCGAGGGCTTCCACATGGGTGCAGAGCAGAGGTTTTTCACGGTGAGCCCACCGAGGTGCCTTGCAAGGCTGACAGAACCTTCTCCAATGCGTCCAGGGGACATTAGGCGCTCCAGTCTATTCCCCCTGAACAATTTCTCCAGCCCTAACCACATTAGGCCCCCGTGGGGCTGTGGCTAGGCTTGCTCTGTCAGATATCGTTGCCACTTAACGGAGTGATGTCAAGTGCGCAGGCCACCATGCCTGGGTCTGCAGAAGGCAGGCGGCCAGGAGAGCTGGCCCCAGAGGTTTCATTTCTTTGGCTCTATAATCAGATTGGAGGCAGAATGTTTTTCTGTGTCTCCTCTGTCTAATCTCTGATGCTACCATTCCCCTCCTCCACCCTCTGCTCTGGTCCTGCAGTTGACGTGGTAACTACTCTGCCTCCATCCCTCCAGGTCCACGCCCCTGAGGCTGGAGGCCAGGGAAAGACCCCCACGGACCCCACAGTGGAACACTCCAAGCTCTGTGAGCACAGGGAGTGGGGGAGGGAGGAGATGTGCTCAGTAAATTTCCCGAAGATACAGAGCCAGGAAGGTAAGGGATCCAGCGACAGAAACAGGAGCCGGCAGGAACTCAAAAATTAAAGGCTACGTTTGGGTTCAAGATGTCAACTATACTAGGCCAGGAAAAAAAAGTCCCCTAGGGTTTATTTTTTATGAAAGAGTTAACACGGAAAGCCACTTACAACAGTTCACCATACAAAATGCTGCTGTGGGAAAAAGAACTCATTCATCATAAAGGAGTTAGAAATTTATAAATAAGTTTGAGATATACAGAGAGAAGGGGGTTACTTAATTTCATCTCACTCAATTTCCTGCAAGCCCATTTAGTTAGAACCTTCTTATTTTTTCCCCTCTAAGGAGATATACACAAGGTACATGTATTAGGATCCTAGTTTTACTTTTTTTTTTTTTTTTTAAAGATAAAGTAAGAAAACATATTAACAAACAGACGTAAACAAAACAACACCTAAACAATAGAAACAATACAGAGTTTCATACAAGGTGATAGAAAATTAACCATACTGTATTACACATTATTATCTTCAAATAGATTACTCAGTTAAACAAATATAGGCATTTAAGGTTGATCAAACAATTAGCATTAACTGTTCCTTTCAGTAAAGCAATAGGAATTGGTAGTATGACTCAGTTATCCTGTGTGTGTATAGATATACATATACATATATTTCCGTTCTTTCTTTTTCTCTTTTCCCTCATCCCAGTTGTTGCCTCCCTTTGAACAGTTCCTTTCCCATTCACAATATCCTTTATAGCTTTCAGATTTTATTTACTCTTTCAGGTTCCTACACTAGTGAGACATTATGGTATTTATACATGTGGGTCGGATTTGTTTCACTTATATGTATGGACTCTAGTTGCATCCATTTACCTATAAAAGCTTCAAGTTTATCTTTCTTTATAGCTGAGTAATATTCCATTATATAAAAATACCACATCTTTTAAATCCATTCCTCAGTGGATGGGCATTTGGGTTGCTTCCTTCATTTAGCTATTACAAATTGAGCAGCTATAAACATGGGTGTATCTATATTGCTGTGGTATGATGTTTGTAGTGCTTCTGGGAAAAATACCCAAAAGGGATAGCTGGGTTGAATGGGATCTCTAGACCTAGTTTACTGAGGAATTTCCAGACTGATTTCCACAGGGCTTGCACCAGTCTACACTCCCACCAATAGTGGAGAAGAGTTCCTTTTATCCCACAGCCTCACTAGCATTTGTTATTGGTTGATTTCTTGATGGTAGCCATTCTCTCTGGGGTGAGATGAAATCTCAGTGTTGTTTTAATTTGCATTTCTCGAATGACTAATAATGTGGAACATTTTTTCATGTATTTATTTGCCATTTGTATTTCTTTATCTGAGAAGTGTGTATTCATCTCAGATGCCCATTTTTGGGTCTTTAAACTTAGGGGGCTGATTTTTTTTAGCTCTTTATATCTTCTAGATAGAAGTCCTTTGTCTGAGGGACAGTCAGGTAAAATTTTTTCCCAATTTGTGGGTTTTCTTTGTACTTGTTTGGTAATTTCTCTATATGTGCAAAAACTTTTCAATAAGATGAGATCCCAGTTGTCATTTCTTTGAAGTATTTCCTGTGCTGTTTGGTTTTTGTTCATGAACTCTTTGCCTACCCCTATATCTTCTAGATTTTTACCTACTTTCTCATCTAGTAGATTTAGTGTTTCTGTTTTAATATTTAAATCTTTGATCCATTTTGATTTGAGTTTGGTGCATGGTGATAGACATGGGTCTCAATTCAGTCTTTGACATGTGGTGAGCCAGTTTCTCTAGCACCATTTATTAAAGAGGCATCTTTCTTCCAGTGAGCTTGTTTGGCCCCTTTGTCAAACATAAGTTGGCTGAGTGTGTTTGTCGTTGTGGCTGCACCTTCCAGGCTGTTCCATTGATCCTCAGGTCTGTTTTTTTTACTAATACCATGCTGATTTTATCACAGTGGTCTTGTAGTATAATTTCGAGGCAAGGATTGTGATTCCATCGGACTTGTCTTTGTTGCCCAGGATGGCTTTTGCTATTCTGGGTCTTTTCTGGTACCAGATGAATTTTAGAAATGTTTTCTGCAGATTGGTGAGGTATACTGATGGTATTTTAATTGGGATTGCATTGAATCTGTACAACAGTTTTGAGAGTATTGGCATTTTCACAATGTACATTCTTCCAATCCATGAGCAAGGAATATTTTTCCATTTTCTAAAATCTTATTCAATCTCCTTTCTCAGAGTACAGTAGTTTTCACTGTAAAGATCTTTCACTTCTTTTGTTAAATTGATTCCTAAGTATTTCAGTTTTTTGGTTGCTATTGTGAAAGGTATGCTTTCCTTAATTTCTCTGTCAATGTGTTTGTTATTTGTGTATAGGAGTGCTATTGATTTTTGAGTATTGACTTTGTAACCAGTTACACTACTCAATTTGTTGATTAATTCTAGGAGTCTTTTGGTGGAGTTTTTGGGTCTTCCATGTAGAATATCATGTCATTTGCAAATAATGATAATTTCACTTCTTCCTTTCCAGTCCTTATTCCCTTCATATCTCTCTCTTGCCTAATTGCTCTGGCTAATGTTTCCAGAACTATGTTGAATAAGAGTAGTGACAGTGGGCATCCTTGTCTTGTTCCTGCTTTTAAAGTTTTCAGTTTTTGTCCATTTATTTATTTTTTTCCCAGTACCATGTTTTATTTATTTATTTTTATTTAGTTTTTATTTTAAAGACAAAAGAATGGAGACTTATAAACCAGAATAACACAAAAACAATACAGGAAATACAAAATTATAGAGAAGATAGTAGGGAATTAGCACTGGATGCTGTATTACATAATGTTATCTTCACATTTGTTAACACAAAAACAATAAAGGAAACACCAAATTATAGAGAAGATAGTAGGGAATTAACACTGGATGCTGTATTACATAATGTTATCTTCACATGTGTTACTCAGTTATACAGATGATGGCTCATTCAATTAATCAATTTTCTCCACCCTCATCTCTGTTGTTCTACCACCCAATCAATCGTCTTCCCTCTGATAATAACTGTACTTTTTGGTTTATTTACTCCCTCAGGCTCTCACATTGGGAAGAGACATGGCTGCTTCAAATTATGCTGTAACAAACATGGGTGAACACAAATTGCTATGGCAGGAGGTACAAAAGCACTCATCCTCAAAGACGGTAGATAGGCAGAGAACCAGGTTCACTATGGTCAGTCCTCCACTGACAAGCCCTTAAGACTATCGGGGGTCTGGTCGAGTAGGCGGGGTTACCCAGCCAACCGCCAGGCTCTGTCTCAATACAGTGCATCCGGAGGCCCAGTCGAGTCCTCAGGGTTGCGCTGGTGGACTGCCAGGCTCTGTCCTGGTCACACACTCCCAGGGGCATGGTGGAGTCCATGGGGCCACCCCCACGGACCACTGGGCTTTGCCCTGGTGAACCGCTCCCAGGGGCCAGGTTGAGTTCATGGGATCACCCCCCTGGACTGCCGGGCTCTGCCTCATTGCCATGCTCCTGGGGGCCCGGTCGAGTCCACAGGGTCACCCCCACAGACTGCCAGGCTCTGGTCCATTGCCAAGCTGCTGGAGGCCCAGTCCAGGTCTTCAGGGTTCTCCTGTAGCCTGGAGGGAGCACACTCCCCCCTCAGGCTGCTGAGCTCTCCATCAAGGCCCCCAGGGTCTCCTCATAGGCCACTAGTGTCTCCCTGCAGGCCTTCTATGACTCTTTGGAGGGTATGGCACCCACCTAGAGAACTGAGTCTGCCCCCTAGTTCCAGGTCTTTGCTTCTTCCCACCTCTCAATCTCCAGTGTTGCTGCTCCCCACCCCTTGCAGCTGGGCACTGGGTGCACTTATGATGCTGGGCAAAAGTGGTGGGAGGTCTCCTCTACCTGTGCTCACTGTGGTAGTGTAGAGTGTGTACTAAGTTTAGTTGTTAGTTCTAGGAGAGAATTGGAGGATTTTCTTGGGTCTGCTGTGTGGAGTATGTTGTTGTCTCTCAGACTCCAGGACTGCTACTTTTTGTGTAATTTGTCGCTATGGGTTCATACAAGGTTCATATATGCAAGCAGTATGAAGTCCCTCTTAGTAGTAGTTTAGGGTGAGTCCTAAAGCTGGTGGACTCAGCCTGTTGCTGTCAGGAACACATGTTGAGTGCTTGGGCTACCAAGACTCAAGGTGCTTAGAGAGGGAGTTCAGGGTGGGAGCTGAGGCCCGGTGACTCAGCTTGTGCTTCCTGCTTGGTGTTGGAGTGAGAAGGGCGTGGGGCTGTGTGGTCCACCTCCATCTGCAGCTCTCTCTTACTGTTGTGCTCCAGTTCCCCTTTGTTCTTTGGCTGGATCCCTGGAAAATGCTGTGGCCCTGGGGTTGCTGCCACTGCTCTCTGCTGCTCTCTGCTGGTAGTTGCTCACACAGTGGAGAGGTAGGAGGCCACAGCCTCGGGGCAGGTGTAGAGCTGGGTGTGGTGAGCTGTGTACTGGTTGCTTTGAGTCTGCCTTGCCTCCAGGCACTGATTAGAAAGGTTGCTGCATGGTGGGGATTCTGTTTTAGTGGCTGTTGTAACTTCTCATTCTCACACTGGGTTCAACAACACCTCCCGACCACTGGGCCTCTTTTCCAGGCTGCACTTTCTGCTCTCTGGTCCTGGATCAGCTCTCAGAACTCTGCTCTCCCCTGGCTGAGTCGGGAGGCTCCCACGAGCATGGGCCTCCAAAGCTGAAGATGGGAGTGCCAGAAGAAGGGAGCGGGCCAAGGTTGTGTTTGGAGTGGTGACTCCCTCCTTCTCTGCCTCCTCTTCCTCTAACTGTGCCATGGCGGCCCTCTGAGCCTTTCCTCCAGGAGAGGTCTTGTTTGCTTTTTCTGAGGGCTTCAATTCTCATTTCAGATCCTTCCTGGGTCCAAGGGACCCATTTCTCTCTTTCCTGTCTTTCTCATGTTGCTATATTCCAATGTCTGGGTGGTGATCCTCTGGGAGGATATTTCTCTGATGCTTACCCAGTCACCATCTTTCCAGAAGTTCCCAGTTTTTGTCTGTTTAGAGTGATGTTGGCTGTTGATTTGTCATAGATTGCTTGGATCAGATTGAGGTAAAGGCCATCTATCCCTATTTTCAGTAGGGTTTTTGTCATGAATACATGCTGGACTTTGTCAAGAGCTTCTTCTGCATCTCTGGAGATAATCATGTGGTTTTTGTGTTTGGCTCTGTTGATATGGTGTATTACATTAATTGATTTGTGTGTATTGCACCATCCCTGCCTAGGATCCTAGTTTTAAAAGGACATATTTTGCAGTTTGTTGTAAAATGTAACTAAATACAATAAACAGTGCTTCCTGCAACACCATTTTTAAGTGTTGCAAAGTTTTATTTTAGAGACAGCATAATTTATATACAAAATTATATTATGTATTTAATTTCCTCCATTTTCTCCTCTAAAGTAATGAATTCTGAGATGAACAGCCTTGGAAATAAATTTCTTTGGTGCACATTCTTGGATACTTCCTTAAAGCCTTTGAAATAGAAATTATAGGATCCAAAAGGATTGTGGACATGTTGAAATTTCATGTTTCTGTTGATATTTTTGGCCAGATTGTCCTTTAGGGCTACACCAATGAGTGAGAGTTACTGTATTTCCCAAATTTCCCCTGGTACCTGGCATTATGATTTTAGAATACCTGTCCAGATTTGTAAGCAAACTATGGTATCTTGTTTATGTTTTGAATTATGTAACGTTTTTTCGCTCATATTTGACAGTTTTTATCTTATGAATTGTATGTGATGTCCATTTTTTGCAGGTAATAGCCTTTTCTTATTTACTGTGAGTTTTTAATATTAATATTTTTGAAATTAATATTAATAGTCATTTGCATTCTAAGTTGCAAATATCCCCTTTCAGTTCATTCCTTGGCTTTGATTTCATGTTATTTCAGATTTTATATTTGCAAATCCATCCAAATTTTATTTAATTTTTCTTTAGTGTTATACCTAGGAAAATCTTCCTTGTTTTAAGAGTTTTATGTCTGCTTTAGATTTTATTTTACACTTAGATCTTCTTAATTACAGCCCAGTAATCAAAACTAATATCCAAATCAAAAGAGATAAGTAATGGGTAGGAGTTTTGTTTTTTTTTTCCAGTTACTGTGGATTGAACCCAGGGCCTTCACTCTGAGCTACATCTTCAGCCCTTTTTTATTTTGTGATGGTGTCTTGCTAAGTCATTAAGTTGCCCAGGCTGAGTTCAAAGCCTTCCAGAATTTCAGGTATGTGACACCACACACAGCTGGGGAGGAAAATTTCCATTCAGTATGTGAATGATATTTCCAGTGAGTTAGTGCTTTACAGAAAAAGATTGACAGCTGAGGAAGTAAGCTGATGTCATTACTTGACCTTCCACCAGGGGTATGAATTGCTTGGCATTCTCTAAGTGCATAATTAACATTTGCAGGATGAAGGAGGGGAGAGAAAGAGACCTCCATGGGGGTCTTTCAACACTGATGCCCTGATCTTGGCTCGATTGTCAGCTCACCCCATCTCCACAAGTCATTCCAGAATTTGAGATTGTGATGCCCAGAGGTGAAGCAGGCAGGGACAGGATGTGACATAGAATCTGCTTCTCAGTTCTCAACCTCAAATGTGGAGTCAAGGTTTGCTGCATTCATTGATGCTTGCTGCACTAGGAAGGGCTTGAATGAACCAGGTGACTGCCCTCACCAAAGGGACTTACAGACAGGCTGGGAAGTGAGGCAGGGGAGATACCACCACCCCTGTGAGCTCTTAAGAACAAGTGAGGTTGTGCTCCAAGTGGCTCTCTTCTGAAGGACTCTTTTAAGAAGTTTTCTACTTGGTCCACTGATGGCATCCTCCCCGGAAGAGCTGAATCTGTACTTTCTCAGATGACTGAGGGATTTAGGGGAGAAGCGCATTCACTTGCAGAATTCCTGAATGAAGGAAACGAATCTCCACACGCATGTGTCTCCAAACCCCTGTGCGTGCGCACACACACACCTGCCTCCTGCTCCATTTGTAATAGTTTTCTGGATCAAGATTACAGCGCTTTCCAGATTGCATTGATTAGGGCTAAAGGTAGAATCTCGATGTAAAGGGGAAATGAGGCTGTCCCCGCCTCTGTCCACCCACTGCATCCTATGGAACACTGGTCCTCCTTCGGGACCTGGAGCCTGCGTCTCTCTTCTCGGTAATCCAAAGCATCTGCCCTCTCTGTGCTCTGGCTCCAGCTTTCCCGACTTAACTTGGCTGGTGCACCTGCCTCTGAGTATGCAGCTGTGACTGCCATCTGCTCTCTGAGCCTGCTTGGCCAAGCCCAGGACAGGGGACTGGCATCAAGGTGCAGCCTCCTCTGACAAGCAAATCACCCAATATTATTATTATGTTTCCCTCCACTGACAGCATTCACATGGAGCTTTGGGAAGGTGGACTGAAGATGGCTTAATGGCCAGTTGGTGCAACGTCCATCCCGTCCTGATACTGGCTGGCCATGTATGGAGAGGAAGGGGCCACGCCGCTTCTCCTTTCTTTTCCTGCATTCTGGTTCTTCAGGCACGCTCCCTTGACCAGCTGTGCCTGAAGCCTGGAACAAAGGCAATAGGACATGCTTACCTGCTGAGGCCTAATGTCGTAGACTCAAGCACAGGCTCTGCAGCCAACTGCTTTTCTTCGTACCATTGATCAGCCGGGGCCCCTGCTCACGTGACTTCACCTGTTGGAGTCTCAGTGCTCACTTGTTAGGTGAAGATGATGACAGCGTCTACCTTACAGCTGCTGCTGTGGAGACTCTGAGTTAATTTACAAGAAATAATTATAACAGTACAGGGCAGATAGCAAGCCACAGGTCAAAAAATGTTAGCAAGTGTTACTGTGACTTCAAGCTCATTCTCTTGGTTAAGTAGAGTGGAAAATACTAATCTGCATAGAATCCTCCTGGATACCAAAGGGCTGGAAAAGCAAAGAGAGGAAAAACTTTTCAGATAAGGAGTAACAGTATTTATCCGTGTCTTTCATTCTTCAGGGATCCTCAGAGCTCCAAGCCGTGGAGCAATGGCTTCCCGGGACCAATGTTCATTCCTACTTACCTTTATCTTTTTCTCAAATAGTTTTTGAGCAAGAGAGACCTGGTCCATATGCTTACTGAGCTCCAGTTCTTAGAGTTAAAACAAAGAACTGGGAGGGGATGGGGAGAGAACTGAAAGATTTGTTTGGTAGGAGGCTGATGCTGAATGTGGAACAGGAAAGAACACAAGCTTTAGAGTCTGACAGAACCGTCCTTATCATTTCTAGTGTGATCTTTGGGAAGTTGCTTTAGCATTTTGAGCTCAAGTTCTGTAAAATGGTCTTACTAATTACCTGTTAGTTACTAATTACCTATCTTATGGGGCACCCCAAACGGGATAACAATTAAAGGAGATAACTACGTAGGTACTCAAAAGGTTTTTGGTTTCTTCCTCTTCTTCTCCCAACAAAATGAAACCAGTGTCATAAATTGCTTGCCTGTGGCATAAATATGAAAGAATCCAGAAGCTTGTGTGTGTGTGTGTGTGTGTGTGTGTGTGTGTGTGTGTGTGTGTGTATCTTTTTAGAGGATGGGACTTGTCTGGAGCAGGTACTCATGAAATTCTGCAAGTGGCAGCTGAGTTCAAAGATGGCAGTTCAGTCATGTGCTGATCGGCTTCTACTCCTGCCTGCTCATGCAATGAAATGACGTGAGCAACTGCTGCGTTTTGTCACATTCAGTCTGTGCACCCCTCCTCTCCCACATGAGTAGTCCTGTGAGAAGAGTTCAGAACTTTAAAAAAGTAATTATTAAGTCTCTCTTGTCATAAAGATGTAGTGAGGTTGGGTGCCATGTATATTTCTTGGCAGTATCTAAACCTGGATTTTTGGAAACATGACGAATTTTTTTCCCTTTTTCTCCCTTTTGA
Source organism: Dinomys branickii (assembly GCA_004027595.1). Lineage (NCBI taxonomy): Eukaryota > Metazoa > Chordata > Mammalia > Rodentia > Dinomyidae > Dinomys > Dinomys branickii. Next base: position 12,059 of record PVLD010022870.1, on the reverse strand, counting down.
AAAAATTCTGCTTTTGTACCCACCTAATGCTTACCATCCAGAACATGCACTGACTTAACCAGTAACAGAATGATTTCCCCATTTGAAGAGCTCTTAGTGTCACCAGACCATACAATGCTGAACAGTGACTACAATGAGCTTTGCTACATATGAAACAGGTCTTTTGGTTTATTAACTTCTCATCTCCAAAGCACAAATATAGGACTTCTGTGAGATATATGATCATTTAAGTCTGCTGGCTGGTTGGGCAGCTGGGCGAATGAACTGGTGCTCAGGGTAGCTATGGCTAGTAATTACAGGTAGCGTGCAGAACTTAGCCTATGTAAGCAATTAGAGGAGTAGCCTAGGTACAGGACCTCACGTAAGCACCTGTGGCATTCATCTTGATTGTCAACTTGACTGGTTTGAGAGATGTCTAAGAGATCAGTGAGGCACATTTCTGGGTGTGTTTGGGAGGCTCGTGGAAGCAAGACCTGGTCCCTGGTCTTTTTCTCTCTAGTGCTCTGCCTCTGTGCTCTGCTTCCTGGATATCATGACTTGAGCAGCTTTGCTCTACCATTCCTGTCTGTCATAAGATTTCTGCTTTGGAGCTACCATGGACTGTAACCTCTGAAACCACAAGCCAAAATAAACCTATCTGTTAAGTTGTGAGTGTAAGCAACAGAAAGCTGACCAGCATACCACCAAACAATAACGTATTTGCTGAGGGCTGTTTGTGTGCTGGGCTGTGCTCAGTGATTTTACGGCATTTTCATTTGCTGTTCATGTTATCCTATGAGATGTGTCATGAAACCAAAAAGAAGTCCTTGGTCTTGATATGATGTCTCTCAGCTTGGCTGGATTCAAGTGCTCACATGAAATGGTCAGGACTCTCTTCACACTGCTTTGCTTTCCTTTATATTGACTTTGTGCAGTGGCAAAGATGGCTATAAGCAGCTCTAGCTTATACCTGACTATCCTGGAAATGCCAGGAGAAAGAAAGGCCTTTTTTTTTTTGCCCACAGGCTCTGTATTCCTTTCAGTGGATGTGTTGGTCATGTGCTCATATCTGAACCAGAGAGGAGGACTGGGTTGGCTGTCCAAGTAGACATAGAAGATCTCCTATTGTATCACAGCAGATGACAGAGAGCTTGGCTGAGGGTTGTCAAGCTTGCATACCCTGAATGCTTGGGGGAAGAAGCAAGGTCCATCCCATCCATAGCCCAAGGACTGACACTGGGAGGGCATAGAATTCCCAAAGAAAATCAGTGCCATTTGGCCCAAAGATGACAAAATATCAGGCATCTGTCAGTGCTATTATTGGGTTCATATCATAGATGCAGAGACTAAGTCACAGAATTTACATAATTTGTTATAAGGTATCACCTCTGGGAATGCCAGTCTGAGATTTGAACCCTCATCTTTGAGTCCTAAAGTCATTTTTCTATTTTTTTTGACTATCCAAATATATTATAGCCCCTAGTTCTGTTAGACCTCTTGTGTCTTTCTGCTGGCTTAGATTCTCACAAATAGATCAAGCAGGAAGCAACCCAAGCAGGGGGTTTGAAATGGTTCAGTTACTGTGCCTGGAGGATGAGGTCATGAGAGAAAGGGCCTCAGAAATAGCATAGACCTCACATTGTTTAGGGAGCAGGTGCATCACTAAGACCTCTTCCTAATGTTGCTTTCTCCTGGAGCTTGGGACACTTTTCCTTGGGGTACAGGGATCCCCAGCAACTATGGCCAGAGAGATTTGAAGGGATGGCTCTTCTTGCTGCTGGGGAATGGATTACTGTGCCTTCTATTACTGAAGGATGCGTATGAACTCACCACCATAATTTATCACCAGGGAGCCTTCCGCTGGGCCATGTCCTGGGGGTGCAGAGTAAAGCCGGGGTAAATGGGTTTATTCCATTGTTCTCTGAGACTAGCAGCTCCACTGTAGTGAGACCAAGTCACTGCTTTCGATACTGAATGACCACTGAAAAGAAAATCCGTCTGTATGCTCCCAGGCCCTCTGGTCACAATCTGAAGTCTTGTATGGCCAAATGTTAGACAGAAATTTCTGGTTGCACGTGAGATTATTTCAGACGTGCATGGGCATAACATCGAATAACAGGGAACACTTCTGAATTGTCTTCTCAATTATCCATCATTTTTCTGGCCTGGGACTTTATCTGTGATGGACATGCATCCCAGGACAAGAACAACTCTCTCACTCTCTTTCTAAACCAGCAGGATAGGCTTGGAGCCTTGGCAGACCATAGCACTCAGATGGAATCCCTTGGTGTTGATTTTGTTTTTATTTGTCTTTATGGTTTTCTTCCATTACATAGGGGAGTATTAGTTTCTACTCATGGTAGAGTTATAAATTTTGTGTACAAAATAAATTTATTTTTTAGTAAAAGGCAAGTGGACTGAATGAAGACATTCTAATTATATGTCTCTGTTAAACTTCAACCAGAAAAAAACAGAAGCAGTAGGAGATAGAAAGTATAAGATTTATTGCAAGGAACTGGCTCATGTGACTGTGGGTCTGGTCTGGCTATGTAAGTCCAAAATTCATAGTGCAGGTCTTCTGGAAAAGCAGGCCAGAACTCTCAGTTCTGCATGGAAGCCAGGGTCTGCAGGTGGAATTTCTTCTCCACTGAGAAGAAATTATTACTTTTTATGCTGGTATCTGATGGAATCTGGCCACCCAGATTATCTGGGACCATCATAAATGTGAACTTTAGTCAGAACAACAAAATGCCTTCAAAGCAACAACTATACTGGGATTGGCTAGAATACCTGGGTTTTACCTAAGCCCAAGTTGATGTGTAAGACATCTCATTATATCATAGCAGGGACATAGTAACTGGCTGAGGTTGTGAAGGCAGTAAAGTGATGCTCAGTTGGCAAACCTGAGCCATGCCGGTGGAGGGAACAGCTAGGGTACTAGACCCCGGGTGGAGGAACTGGAAGTTCGTGACCTGGAGTGGGGCAGACTTTCTGTGGCTGGTGATGAGCGTGTTAGCAATCTGGGATGGGTGGGATCAGGTGGGAGGTGGGTCAAGGAGAGTGGAACACAGTAACCTACCTTTCTGTGTCCACTTGGAGCTAGGTATTGCTTTCCTTTGTTGCCCTGATTTTGTATGTTTTACTTAGCACAGCTGAGTTTATTCTGCAAATCTCCAGAAGGGCTTAACTCCAATCATTTCACCACACGCCGATTATAATATTCACCAAATCTCTACCCCTCATTCCTAACGGCACCTTTGATAACAAAGACCTAGCTCTCAGAGGTACTGATAGACTTTATCTTAGCAGTTCTGAGGCCACCCCATCCCACAATAATGGTCCCTGGATTGGAAGTGGAAGCTCATGATTATTAATCAAATGTATCTTTTCTAGATAGAAACTGAGAAGGTCCAGAGGGAACTTCTTCCCTAAGGCAATTAGAAAAGGGCATGGAACTTGTCCTCAGATGAGGAGACTGACTCTGCAAAAGTCTTCTGGGGAGATAGAGGAGGGGAGAGGAATTGGTTTTGCTCTTTAAAGACCAAAATTTTCTGTTTGCTATGGAAGGCTTAATTAATTTTCCGGACCACGAGCTGTGCCTTCAGGGAACATGGAGGGCTGATCAGATTTCTGATGCCCGACTTGCGGAGTCACGGTGGTAAGTCAATGTCTGCACTGACATTCTGAGATTGACATGCTGACAATTGAAGTGTGGCAGGACATCACTTTTCTGTTGCTGCAGACTACAGAGTTGTTTGCCAGGGTACTTGCCCTGTGCTTGTCCTGGCTCTGAGTTTTGGAAGCAGACTTTCCTCCTGGTAGACCAGTTGAAAGGTGGGTCCTTGCTATGGTTTGGATCTTAAATGTACCCCCAAAGTCTCAGATGTTACAGATTTGACCCCCAGTACAGTGGTGTTTAGGGATGGGACCTAGAGAGGCAATTGCATTTTACAGGTGCCAAGGTCATGGGTGAGTCCACTGACATATTTATAGAAGGCTGGGCTGTTAGGAGGTAGGTCCACTAGTTGGAGGGAGCAGATCACTGGGATACTGGCTCCAAGGAAGGTGTGTCTCCTCCTCAGTCCCTTCCTCTCAGGCTTTGTGTCTCTCTCTCAGCTTCCTGGTCCCTGGGAGGTGAGCAGCCTCCTTCTCCACACCCTCCCATTGCCATGAGGTGCTGCCTTGCCTCAGGTCCTCAGCAACTGAGCCTGGGCCCGAAGCCCTTGAAACTGTGAGTCAAGATCAGCCTTTCCCCCTTTGGGTTGATTTGCTGAGGTACCTTGTCACAGCAATGAAATGCTGACCAACACGGTTGCCTCCTGGTGCTGGTGAGAGTGAGACAAACGGGTCTGGGTGCCTGATTCATGCTCACTGATATCTGGGAAGCAAATCATTTGCTGGAGCTCTCTAGGGGAAATTACTTTTAACTCTGCAGAGACAAAATTAAAAAATGTTTAATGCTCTTTTTTGTGGTCTAAATCTTTAAGCTTCCAGATGATGTCAAGCCGTGTAAATAGGTCTCATCTCAGGCACCAACCTCAGTTGAGTGGTAGAGCCTGCCTGGAGGGCAGGAGGAGGCTGAGCCTTTTTGGGTGGAAATGGGAAAAAAATGACCCTCTTGCTCCCGAGGTCTGTCCTGGGCAGTGCGTGTGAGTGTGTAAGAGAGGGATGGGAATTGCGTGACAGCTGATTGTGATCTGAGTGTAGCCCATAAAGAAGAACACTTTAAGATAGATTTTCTCTGCATTGATTCCTCAGTGGGATTGAAAATCACTTGGGGGCAGGGCCTGGGGTTTGTCCACCTGTAATACAGGAGACTGGGTGCGTTGGGGGGCAGCCGTTTTTCTTGTGCTCCATGCACTTTAGAGGCAGTCCCTTGGCCACATCATTCCCTCAGAGCCCCACGCCAGCGAGGGTCTCCCCCACTGTTCCTGAGCCGTGCTGCTGGTGCTGACTGTCTCGTGCAAAGATGGAGGGGGTGGCCCCACTGCTTGCCTCAAGCGGCTCTCCACCCGAAACTCCTCCACTTCACCTAGGGTTCAGGCCTTGACCGCATGGGAGCGGAGCTTACCCATGGAGCTTTCTTTCTCATGTAACATGTGACAAGGATTTGGGATGTGGACTTTCCATATGTGGCAGCTCCACCACGTTGTTGGGTTTTCAGGCTTCATCTCTTTTCACTCTGCCTGGTTCACTATCTGTAGCAGGTGGTTTTCATCTTTGAGCTTTATTATCTTAAGGTAGCAAGATCATGGTTTCCCCTTCTGGCCTTAGGTCCATGCATCAGGGGAAGGAGAAGAAGGGGTGGGTATTAGGCACATGGTGGTCTCTTTTTTCATCAGCAACATCAGCAGATTTCTGCTTCAGTTTTTACATCTCATTGGCTAGACCTGGGTTACGTGGCTGCTTCTAGCTGCAAGGGAGTTCAGGAAGCTTTTGTGCTTAACAAGAAGGATAGAACAGACTTTTGCTAGGCAACCAGCAGTGACAGGCACAGCCTCCTGGCCTTCCGTTCTTGCCTCTGTGGCCTGGGACACCGCCCCACACCTCTAGCCACAGTGGGTCCAGCTTTCAGTCTCCAGGGATCTTGCTTTCCTTCCTCCCCAGCTTCAGCCCGTCCCCTGGAGAATCAAGAAGCTCTCTGCCCAGATCACGTTGCTGCGGAACACAGTTGATGGAGAGCCTCAGCTGTCTGCCTTCGGATCCACTGTGGCATTCGTGGTAGGACCAGGCTTATGCTGGGCCCTGCCTCACTGACCGAACACAGTGGGGGCACTAGAGGTGCTCATTGCTGCTCAGTGCGGGACTCCTCTGACGGGACCTTCTCCCAGAGCCTTCCCACGCACCCGGCCAAGGCCTCCCCAGAGCTGCTCTGCGCTCTCAGCTCATCCTGCCTGGTCTTCTTCCCCTGCTCTCTCCTCCCATTGCTGTTAGACCAGTCCTGTGCTCCGAAAGCTCCGCCCCTTCCTTCTCCCGTCTCCTCCCCCTCCCCCCTCCTCTCCCCTCTGCATTTATCCTTCACAGACATTCCCTCAAGTAAAACTCTGTTTCTTGGAGGAGCGAAACCGACATGCTTCTGTTTCCGCGTGCCCGCATCCCCTCTTTTCCCTCGAGAGATTTCCCCTCGCTGTGACTTCCAGTCTGCAGCGAGGGGGCCTGGTCCACCATCTGTAAGTTACCCCTTGGTTTCAAAGGGGGGGAGAGTCCAGGCCGGAGCCCTTCAGTTCTTATGCTAGCTTTTTCCTTGCCACACAAGGAATCAACCACATTTATTGAGCATTTGTTATGTGCCGGGCGCTGTTCTATTCTAGTGCTGAGGAATACCAAGACCCATGCGTCTGCCCCTGGGGTCTGGCGGAGCTCACAGCCCAGCGGGTTTCTGGAAGAGCCTTAAGTTCTCATTGTGGGGTGATGCACTCGTTCCACCTGATGTCTCCCTAGACTTCGGAGGACTTGTCCTGCTCGCCATTTCTACTTTGAGCTCCTCTGCCACTGCTTTGGCAAATTACAGAAGAAGCAAAGCAGCTGTTGCCCTTGCATCTATTGCTTCAAAAGTCCAGGTAGCACAGACCTGATGTAACCATGGCAACCTTAATGGGGCAAAATGACCCAGCATAAAGCCAGACCTGAACTCATTGGGAAACGTGAACTGTGCATACTCCAGGCTGTTTGGGGGGAAAGGGGGATTGCACTTTGTGGGTGACTGACAGGTAGTTTCCCAATGACAGAGAGGAGCTAGGGGCGCTACACTGGCCTGAGGCCAGTGCAGAATGGTGATCCATGCCCTGTGAGCCCAGCTGATGGCACATCCAGTCATTTATTTCCATGCTCTCTGTCTGCAGGGTGTACATGGCCTGGATTGGTTTTAATAAAGCAGTAGGAGAGGCTGAAGTGTGGCTCAGTGATCGCATTCATGCTTAGCGTGTATAATGGCCTGGGTTAGTGTGGAAGACGCACGGAAAAACTTTTAGAGCCACACACGTGCAAGCGTGCATGCTGTCAGGCATGTGTGTAAGACAGATCTGCCTTGTGGCAGGACCATTACACTGTTGGCTCTCCTGGAGCCCCTTGCGTGACCTGGAGTGTCTTGCTCATTACAGGACATGCTGATGCCTGTGCTGCTTCCCGGCCCTTTTCCTGGGAGCGTCCTTCCCCGTGGCCTCCCAGTGCTGACCTGGGTGTGGCAGAGCAGCCTTCCTGACTAGTGCAGTAGCCTCGGGGACTCTCCACCGCCCCTTATCTTTTCCGTAGTTCCTTGCTTATTTCCTTAGTTGTTTGCTTGTTATCACCCTACCCTCTCACAATCATGTAACTTTCATGTCTGTCATATTTTGTCCCTTGGAGTCTAGCAGAGGGCCTGGCACAAAACAGGTGCTCAGTAAATACCCATGGAATGACCACTTGCATGCTTTTCCTGGGCACGTGGGGTATAACAGTGGCAGCATATTGCAAGGCTAGGGCCAAAGGTTTTTCTTTTCCTGGAAGTTGCTGTTCCTGCCCCTTTAGCTTCCAGACAATTAGAGAAAGTATGGCTTCAGGCTGCGCATTGTTTTCCCCTGAAGGGAGAGAAGTGCCTCCACTTGGCGGGGCGGGGGATCAGGGTTGGGGCAGACAGGCAATGGTAAGCGCTGCCTCAATGCTTCTGTGGTGTGCGTCTTCAGATAGCTCTATCCTACTGCTTCTTTTACTTCATAGTTTTTAGTGCTAGGAATTGAAGCCAGGCCGTTATACATGTTAAACATGAGTGCGACCACTGAGCTACAATTCAGTCTCTCCTATTGCTTTATTAAAACCAATCCGGGCCATGTACAGCAAGCTGGAAGGTCTCAGGTAGAACCAGACAGATGTCTCTACTTAACTCACAAGTGGATTATTGCGTGCTGCTTTTTAAAAAACAAAATGAAAAATAAATTAAAAACTCTTCAACCCCTGTCTCTTTCAAGCCCCGCTCCTTTGTAATGATTCTGTGATAGAAAGGCTAGCTCCTAGTCTTCCTCTGCTGGGTGCTGATCTCCCTGATTTGCAATCAAGAGAGGATCAAGGTTAGCAAATGTTTGAATGGCCTGTGGCTAGAAGATAATTTATAAATGGGATCGACAAGCTTCTGTGTAGCCTGATGCCAGTGAAGCAGTCCTGCTGGGCAGGGCCTGGATGAAAGGCCCTTTGGAGAAACTTTTGGGGAGAGGATGATGGGATTGTGCCACCTTCCACTGTAGATGGATACCTGATCTGGTGCCAGTAATGCAGGGGGGCTTCTGTACCCACAATTCCCTTCTCCTGGTTGGAAAGACTCGCGGGCAGGCAATCTGCCTAGGAAGCTGGAGAGTCCAGTTCCACCAGCATGGGTGGGTGGGGCTGGCCGATGCTTTGGCCCTGCTCAGCCAGCTGCTCTCCACCCCTCTCCCACTTCATCCACCTACTTTCATCAGAGAATGGCTGGGTGGTTGTGCTGTGGTTCTTTGGGAAGACCAGCTGCCTTTCTGTAGGCTCCCTCAGCTCCTGAGATTTCCACAGGCTTTTGCTCCGTTCCCTTGGCTCCCTCTACTTGAGGGCCTCGTATAGTAGGTCTTGATTGTCCCTTGGGGGGGCTGAAGTGACAAACTCCCCATCTCTGTCCTCGTTCTTGTGGCTTCCTAGGTCCATCTCCAGCCTTAATCATCACTTTAGTCCATGTCCCTCCCACAAACGCAGCAGGCGAGCAGCTACAAGACTGAGCTGTCCCTGTGTCAGGGATAGTGGACTCCAAATGCCATTGTGTTTGCTCCCCTGTGACTTTTAAAATTTCCCCAGCAAACATTTTTGGAATCACTTAATTCCTTGGAGCCATCAGAATTCTCTTGGTGCCAAGAGGGAGCTTCTTGGTGACATGAAAGCATTTAAGATGTATTTAAGGGATTTGATTTTCTGCCCACCACCCCTCTTCTCATCTCCAGCAGGGGCTCCTGCCGCTTGCTGATTTTAAAGGTGATATGGATTTACTTTGCAGTATCAGTGAATCTCAGTGGGAATGGTAGTTGGGGAGGCCCTGGGAAACCTCAAGAAGACCCAATGGCTTGAGCGAAGAAAGGGTAAGAGCAAAAAGGAAGGTGTACAGGATTGAGAAGTGCAAATGTCTTCATCCATCAGTCCTTCAACCCCAGTTCTCACAGTTTGGGCGGTTCCTGTTAACAGCTACAGGAGAGCAGATCCCATATGTGGTGTCCAATACCTTCCATTGGATTTAAGAGGAGGTCTCAGGGGAGAGTTTGGCAAGATGTTTCTGAGGCTGAGCTTGTGGTGGGCTTCCTTTATCCAGCTTTGACAAATGCTATTTCAGAAGTAAATAATTAAAAAGTACTGCTGGCCTAAACTAGCTCAGTACTCTAAAAGACATTTTGACATTTTATTTTCCATAATGATAATAGTAGTAAGAAAATAGCCACCATCCACTGAGTTCCTACTACAGTATATTTTCTGAAGTGTTTTGCATGTTATCTCCACTCATCACAGAAGCTGTGCAGACAGGCGGGAGAAGTATTTCTGTACACACCCTTGAACATGTCCCCAAATTTCTTGATTCCCTTGTTCTTCCCCACGCTTGTGCCCTGGAGGAAACAGGCCCACCCCTACCATGTAGGAGCTGGAGACCTTCCTGGCACTGGAGGACTTCTCTCTCACTCAGCCTTCAGCCCATGGTCCTATGCTATTTCTAGCTCATTCCTCAAGTTCATCCATCTCTCTCCTTCCATTTGTACCAACCTACTCCAAACAGGAATGCTCTTCTGATTTCCTTTCTTGCCCCTCCACATATATCCTCCAAATAGCATCAGAGTAGTTTCTTTAAAACCAGACTTGCTAGTGTACTGGCCCGGCTAAGATTCTGCAGTGATACCCTCTTCCTGGCCTCCTGTTCCTGCTATCTTGTGGTCAGTCCTTTTGCACAGGACTTTTGCATGTCCCTGGGGGATGCTCCTATCCTGGGGTCCTCCTGCTTCTCCTGTGACTCTTTCTCTCATGCTCCAGATCTTGTCCTGTACCTCATCAGACTTCTCTTTATTCTCCATCTGTGGATTTGATTTCCCTTAGGCTTTGGGTGGGGCTCAGTCATCTGCACTTTAAGTAGCTCCTGGGATTCTCACAGGATGGCCATAGCTGATGCAGTCATGGAAAACATGCAGGTCAGTTTCCTTATGGCTGCAACAGCTCAGGACAGCTCTTTGAAAGATGAGATGCGAGACTTCCCATGACCACCGTCCTAAGCATGGGTAGCCTGAAAACCAGGAAGTGGTGTTTGCTCTGTGTGGTTCTCCAGTTGTAGGCCAGGCCTGGCCCCAAACACCTCTGACATGCTTCTAGACCCCTAATTCCCTAGCCTCGATAGGTAACAGCTGCCACTACTGAGGATCTGAAAAAGGTAGTTGCAAAACGAGGTTGAGTAACAGCTTTGTGTTAGGGATATAGTGATTGCGGTGACCCTCGTGTCTGAGGGGTGGATATGTCCGGGTGTGCTTGCCATGCACACACCTCGCTCATTACCTCCAGCAGCCTTGAGTCCAGGAAGCCTTAGGCCAGTGTGGTGGTGCCCGTGCTGACTTCTGCTGTGCAGGCTTTGAGTTAGTGACATTTCCCATTTTCACTGGAGAAACTTGATGACACCCCAAAGCCAAAGACTCCAGAACTGCCAAGGATTTTGGAAATTTTCGCTGTCCCAAGGGATGTGCGCAATTTTTGGAAAGAGAGGAAGAAGCGTGACAGAAAGATTAGCACACAGGACGCGAAACAGCCGCTGGGGGAAGCCTTCAGCTCTTTGCTCGGTTCAGTTATCTGGAGTCCAGGAAAATGAGGGCTTGCTGCTCTGACCTGAGTTTCCCACAGGTCATAAGTAAGGTTACTATCTGGCTATTGTTATAAGGTTATAAGAATTGGCACCTCTTCTTTCAGTGGCTCAGTTTCATCAAGCTTTACGTATTAGCTAATCCTAAACTTGGATTTTCTTGGGGAGAGACTTCTTATTAAAGTAATAGGGGAGCTCTCTTTCTTGGTTGGGTCTCTCTCTGGTTTTGGTACCAGTATAATACTTGCCTCCAGAAATGTGTTGGGGAGAGTTGCTTCCTTTTCGATTTCATTGAAGAGTTTGAGGAGTGTTGGCATTAGATCTTCTCTAAATGTTTTACAGAATTCTGCTGTGAATCCATCAGGGCCTGGGCTTTTCTTTGTTGGTAAGTTTTTATTGACGTTTTAAATCTCATTAATTGATATTGGGTTATTCAGGATTTTTACGTCTTCCTGATTCAATTTTGGCAATTTGTACCTTTCTAGGAATCTGTCCATTTCTTCCATATTTTCTATCCTATGGGAATACAGATTTTCAAAGTAGGTATTAATGATCTTTTGTATTTCTTTTGGATCTGTAGTGACTTCCTCTTTTTCATTCCTTATTGCATGAATTTGAGATCTTTCCCTTCTTTTTTTGATAAGGTTGGCTAGGGGTTTATAAATTTTATTTACTCTTTCGAAGAACCAACTCTTTGATTCACTGATTTTTTGTAGAGTTTTCTTCATCTCAATTGCATTAATTTCTTCCCTGAGTTTTATAATCTCCTCCCTTCTTTGGGCTCTTGGTTTAGCTTGTTGCTCTTTTTCTAAGAATTTGAGGTATATCAATAGGTTATTTATTTGCTCTCTTTCTATTTTCTTTGTATATGATTTCATTGCTATAAATTTCCCTCTGAGGACTGCTTTCATTGGATCCCACAGATTCCGATAGGTTGTACTTGCGTTTTCATTTATTTGTAGGTAATTTTTAATTTCTTCTTTAACTTCTTGTGTGATCCATTGGTTATTCAGTAGGTTGTTGTCTAATTTCCACGTGTTTAAGAGAGCTACAGGCCAATCTCACTAGTGAACACAGATGCAAAGATACTCAACAAAATACTGGCAAATAGATTACAGCGAATCATAAGGAAAATTATACACCACGACCAGGTAGGATTCATTCCAGGAATGCAGGGATGGTTCAATATTCGCAAATCAATTAATGTAATACACTATATTAATACAGTCAAAGACAAAAACCACATGATCATCTCAATAGATGCAGA
>PVLD010022869.1:0-28488 GCA_004027595.1 Dinomys branickii | reverse complement strand
TGCCCCATTCATCCCACTGCAGGGCTCTATCAGCTCCGACCTGGGCCGCTGTCCTGGGAGAATGGCACCATTCCTACTCCTGCTGACCTTTCTTCTGTCCCCTCACGCTAGGATAGTTGAGTGACTATCCCTATTCCAGAGGTCCCAGCACATCCCACAGAATACTCTCTACCACTGACTTTTCTGCCAGCTTTGGTCTGGATTCTTCCTCAATGTGAGCCATGAGTTTTCTGATCTGCAGCTCCCGGCCCCAACCCAGACTTACAAATCCGAAGCTGGCTAGACAGACTTGAGGACAGCAGAAGGAGGGTGCTTTCACATAATTTCGTAGGTGTTATCCTTCCCACAGAATTTTCTGCAATACCCAGAAAAGGAGTTGTCCTTAGAACAATAATGAAGAAAAAACAAACAAACAAACAAAAGAAATAAAAAGGAGTGAATGTAAAGCTACAAAAATAAGTAATCAAACTCTGTTGATCAAAACCAAGACACGCAGCTTAGACCAACAGGTTGCAAGGAGGTTGGTCACTCTACCCACCACATTAGTCAGCGCCCTCCACACCTCACCTCAGGCTACACGAAAGCCTGTGCGGCAGCCGATCTCACAGATGACAAAATGACTGACCCACTTTTTTATTGTCTTTGGCTTTATTTTAGGTCCTTGTAGTTTCATATAAAGGGCCTTCTCTACCTCTGCCTTGCCAGGTTCCAAATTGCTCCCTGTCTTGGGAGCTCCCTCCTCCAAAAATTTTATGGCCCGGAATCCCACCACACTACACTGCCCCACCAAGCTCTGAACAAAGGCTGATTGGATATCAGACATTTATGCAGCCAAAACATTTACTGAGAACACAGACATCATTAGGCCTACAACAGCAGGATTTTGGAAAATGCAACTTCTTAAACCCATAGGGAGATTGTTACAAAGGCCACCAGTCAGGAAATTAGCAGAAGCTCAAAGATATGGGAAAGTTTCAACAAGAATGGAGGAAAGAAGGCAGCTGTCCAGTATCTTGTAGAACTCTACCTTCATGCAGCAGACCTCATCTCCTCCATACCTGTGTCTAAAATCAAAGGCAGAAGATAAGCACTGTCTTTCCTCTCTCAGAGCAGAGACATAGGACTTGACCTCCAGAAGAAGTTTTTCTTACTACGTAACTTGGTCCTAACAACTTCCAAAATACTGCAGCTGAGATCCGGTGTATATAGATTATCTATGTACAAAGTAGGATAGTATAATAAATATTAGAAGTTTTTCTGCCTGCAAGGAGTGCAGCCTGCAGAACATAACAGGTCTCTCCCCTGCTGTCTCCAGAGCACTCCAGATCCCACTCTCAATCCCCACTTTCGCTTCTGAACAGGCTGGTCCTGGTCACCCCATCCTCCAGCTTTTCCTTCACAGCAGATCATCAGGGGTCAGGAGACCAAGCCCCGCTCCTGCCCTTACATGGCCTTTATCCAGTTTTGGGATGGCAATAAGCGGAAGAGATGTGGTGGGGTCTTGCTGCAAAGGAAATTTGTGCTGACAGCTGCTCACTGTGAGGGAAGGGAAGGGCAGCAGCCAGCCCACACTTCCTGAACCACAGCAGGGGCGTCTGTCCTCCCCAGGGATGATGGCTTGTAGGAGATCCTGGGGTTCAAGAACAAGCCCACAAGAGCTCAGCAGAAAGCAGGAAGGAAGGAGAATGAAAACTTTCAGACCAGCACCTGAACATATGGTAACTAACCATATAAACTCTTATAGGATGAATAAATTAATCTGATGTTGGGGGAAAAAAGGGAGTTGGAAGAAGGGGGAAACCCAATTTAATTTAAACGTGTTCTGCATGTGCACTAATCTCGTACAGTGAATGTAATCATCATATACTGCAGGCATGTAGTAACAAAACTCCAGAAAAGTTAAAACCCAGTCAGGGTAAGTTAGCTACTTAGTGGGAACCTCTCTCAAAAATAAAAGTAAATGAAAATGGCTGGGAGTATAGCTAAGGGGCAGAGCCCTGGGTTCAACCCCTGTTACCTTGAGAAATGAAAGAGGATTTGGAAAAGAAAGGCTGAGAGATAAGAGAGGTAGATTTTGGGGTGAGAGGGCAAGAGTACAGAACAAGTGACACAGGTGAGAAGATGCAGGGACCTCACAGCCAAGTAAAGCAGCTACAGCCTGCTCCACACAGCTCCTGCCATGAGTCCTCTGTGGCTCCGTGACCCTCAACCACCTCTCCTCTCTGTGCAGCTCAATAAATGTCATCCTGGGGGCCCACAACCTCCAGGAACAGGAAGAGACCCAGCAGGTCATCCCTGTAAGAAGACCCATCCTACATCCAGACTACATTACTCAAAACTTCTCCAGAGACATCATGCTGCTGCAGGTGAGGCACCCCTTCCTGCTGCTGCTGCTCTCCTCAGGCAGGGTAACCCCTCCCACTGGAACCCTGCTCTTTTCCTGCCTGCCATCTTGGCCATCATGATGTCCAATCCCAGAAGGCCAAGGGTCTGTGCTCTATGCTCATCTGGACTCTCTTGCTTATTCCCCATCAGCTGAAGAGAAAGGCCAAGCTGACTAAGGCTGTGCAGCCCCTCAGACTGCGTGAGGACACGACCCAGGGGAACCCAGGTGACACATGCCTGGTGGCAGGCTGGGGGAGGATGGCCCCATCTACCCTTTAGCAACTAAAGTGCAGGAGATGGAGCTGACAGTGCGAGATGCACTAAACTGCAAATCAGCCCTGCTTGTCCACTGTGATGCCACTGAGATCTGTGTGGGAGACCCAAGGGAAACAAAGACCAGTTTCAAGGTGAGGTTTCCACTGTCAATAAAGACAGAACCCAGGGAAAGAGGAACTTGGTGGGGGGGGGGGGTGATAGTGGCCACTTCCTTGTGCCCTAAGCCCAGAAACTCGCACCTTGAGGTCTCCAGCCATGCAGTCTCTAATCCACTTCCTGGATGGGTAGGAGCAGAACGTGGGGAAACACCAGTTAAGCCAATGCGCTATTATTATACTACAGTACCTCTAAGGAGAGATTCAGGTAAGTTAAAACTGGCAGGTAAACTTGGGGCCAAGCTAGAGTATCCTGGTCAGAAGGAGGCATCCAGGCGCACCCTGCCCTCATCTGTGCTCACAGCCCCTGTCAGAGGTCACCCAATGTGGGAGGTTCAAAGAGCACCACCATGAGAAACCAACTCATTACAACCCTTCTCTGTCTGCAGGCGGACTCTCGGGATTCCCTGGTATGTAACAAAATGATCCAAGGCATTTCCTCTTGTGGAAAAACTAATGGAAGACCTCAAGTAGTCTTCATGAAGGTCTCCCATTTCCTGTCCTGGATAAAGAGCACTATAGCGCACTTCTAACACCTGGTGTAAGACTGGCTTCAAGATCATCAAGATCATCTTTTGTGAAACAAAAGAGAGAATCCTGTGAGAACACACCTTAAGGACTGCAGCATAATAATACATGGAGTGAACGTGGCTGAGGTCCTGTTTATTCATTGAACCCTTTCCTAGTGCAGCTGCTCGGCTCCCGCAGCCCTCTGGTGGCCATGCCGGTTGTTGCTTCCTCTTTTCTCCCCAGCCCTCCCTAACTCCTCAACTCCTTTCCACACAGTTCCTCACTGATGTTCAAGCGCACTTTGCTTAATGCTCATCTGTGCAGCGTGGACCTGCTCCCTGTGCAGCGGGGACTGTGCAGCATTAGCAGCTGTCCTCACGCACACCGTCTCGGGTTCTCTATGCTCAACCCCCAGACATACATCTCAGCGCTTTAGGTTCCACCTTCAAGCCAACAACCTGCAACAGAGCCTTATCACTTTGACAGACAATGGAGCAATGAAAGGGAGTAACTCCAGGGACCCAGGAGACCAAGGGCACTCAGTAGCCCTCTCTTCAGTGGGACAGGTTTCTCCCCGTTTCAGTGCTATAAGCTGCTTAGGAGGTTGAGGCGGCATCAGTTCACCCTTATCCTATTTGCACTGTGATAGCACTAAGTTCAATCCACCCCTTGCTTTCTTGCCTTCCCACACCAGCCCCTGTCTCCCCAGGACGCCTCTGGCCTCCAGCTCCTTTCCCTTCCAGGTCCTCTGATTTAAGCTGCCTGCTCCCAGCTCCCTACAGATTTCCTACTCTGTGCAGATTCACCTCTCACATGTTCCAGCCAGACTTGGGATTCTCTCCCTTTATACCTGGCCAGGGTTGGCCGAGCTTGTTCCTGCCCAGCGTACCCCAAGGGCTCAGGCCAAAGCTCCTGCAGAGACACTGCACTGTCATCCCTTTCACACTGGCCTGGCCCTAAAGCCCATGCTCTCCCTGAATTCAGACTGGGTTATAGCAAACTGCGAGCCAGAGAGTCCAGGGCTCTGGGCAAGAAGGATCACTTAGTTATCTATCAACAAACACCTTTTCCGAATATGTCTTTGAATAGGCTCTGATCTCACTTTGAAGAACTCTCAGGAATGAGAAATTTCGTCTAAATATCTCAGGTTTGTCTCCTTTGACCAAGGTAGGTCACTTTATCCCACATAGATTTATATTTGGAATCCACTAGAAAACTTATCTGAAAACAATTAAACGCTGTATTCTGTCTTGATTGTGCATGATGGTGTCACATGCTTTATATTTTAGGATCCACAATAGTGGTGTGTGATACTAGAAGAGACATAGAGATTCCAATATCCTGAGATGACCCATGGGTGGCCACTGGAGTCTGGGTCTAGAGCTGTGGGAGGGAACAGGAGGCTGCCTAGCCATGCTGAATTTCAGTTCACAGAACCCCAAAATGCCACAGGTCAGATGTGAAACAGTTCTGCCATAATAACCTTATTCAGGAGCCCATATCTCTCAGACAGCGCTATTGAAGAGGTCTACGTGACACAACAAGACACACATAATAACACTGCTGAATCAAGTGACACCAACCTCAAAAACTTCCTGAATAGGGCTCTAACAGCTCAGGGAATGGTAGCAACAATTGACAAATGTGATTGCATTGATTTATAAAGCTTCTGCGCAACAAAGGCAAAAACAGAGTGAAGGTTAACAGCCCATGGAATCCTGGGAGAATACCATGGCCAGCTACTCTTCTGACAGAGGGTTAACTTTCAAATATATAAAGACTCCAAAACCTTAACGCCAAAAAGGAATACAGGCAGGGGATGGGAAGCATGCTTCTAATCCCATCACCCAGGAGGCTTAGACGGGAGTATCACTACGAATGTGAGGCCAACCTGGGCTACAGAGTGAGTTCAAAGCCAGCCTGAATGGTGTAGCAAGAAAAAGCCTCAAAGAAAAAAAAAATTATGGGTAAATTGGCAAGTGAGCTAAGCAGATACTTCTCCAGTAGTACAGATGATTAAAAAGGACCTAAACAAATGTTCAACATTTTTAGCCATCAGAGAACTAAAACTCAAACTTATGTTAAGATTCCACCTAGCCCCAGTCATAATACTTACTATCAAGTATACCAAACCAAAACAATAAATGCCTGTGAGCAGTTTGTAAGTACTATCACTATGGAAACGTGACTAGTAATTCCTCAAAAAATGAGCCACTACATCATAGAAAAGAGATGCTATAGATACAGCATATGTGAGACATACCTGCATGCCTATGTTTATTACAGTGCAACTTACCATAGCTAAGCAGTTGAAACAGACTTGGCAATACAGCCAAAATTACTGTCACATTGTATACAGAGTTTTCAGTAAAAATATTCCACTTAACGTGAGAGGACACAAATTTATCCATGCCAATAAGTAGTATGCTAAACAACACTCTTAGTGGACTGAGACAAATTATCTCTTGAATGTATCATCATCTATATTCTCTTCTCCCATTGTTGAATATTTGGATTGTCTGAGCAAATTGGCAAGAAGGTCTGAGAGTAAATGTCCACTGCAACCTCTTTCTCCATGACACAGGAGGCCCTGTGGGGTGAAAACGATGGGCAGGTAGCACTAGTAGTATAGAAAAGTCCAAAGCACAGTGAGAATACGAGCCAGCCCATGGTAAGTTAAGTGAACAAGCATTGTGCTTTGGCACACAGAAACATGAAACAGAAGTGGGAAGGAGGGCTGCCCTTTTTGCTTAAATTTCTCCATGAGAAATGCGGCAACATGAGACTAGTCCACCCACAGATCCTTACGTCAAAATGAGCCCCAAAGCCAGCAAAAATCTACCTGCAAACATGGCTTGAGTAGAAATTTTTGAAATCTGACTTGGACCTGCTGCAGAACAATAGAAATCAAATGAATTTCACAATTTTCATTTTTCTCTGTTCCTCTGATTCTTTTTCTTTCTTCTGCCCAGTTAGGATTCTTTTCATTGCCCTGGTTTGCCTTGTTCAACTTTTGTTTCTATTTATGGTTATTTTTTTTTTCTCTCCTCAAGATGTAGATCTCTTCACTTTTTTTTTTCATTTTCTTCTACTCAACCTCTTTCTCTTTCATCAACTAGCAGTTAATTTGATGAGAATTTCTTGTGGTAAACATTGTCTATTCTTCTCCTGGTTCCCTTCAATAGTCCTTGGCTTTGTCTTCCATTTTTTTTTTTATTTTTAAAAAATTTATTTTAAAGGGAGTAGTAAATGAGAAATAAACAAACAAAAAAAGAGCAATAGCAGCATACCAGTATCACAAACATAAACAAAACAAAGCAAGAACATTTAAAATGGTACAGAGTTTCAAGACAAAATAATACAAAATTAACAGTGGTTGTTATATTACATGTCGCTATCCTCAACTATGTTGCTCAGTTTAGCACATGTAAAAATGGAAGATTGTTCAAACCATCAAAGAGAATAAGAAAATAATTATTAGATAAAACATTAGTAATAATACAGAGTTTCAGGGGACAAGGTGGTTTGTCTTCCATTGTCTCCCTCTTGAGCACCACATTTTTCCAACACTCAGATGAGCGTCCTTTGCCCTCCATCCTGGCTCTACTTATATTTCACCTCTTTCATCTCTCTGTAATGTCCTCATCCCTCTGACATTCCTGCCACAACAGAGTAAAATCACTCAACTAAGTGGAAAGGCGTGCCATACAAGTCCTGGTAAAAGTTGTATTTTGTTATCTAACTATAGAATTTGTTCCTACAGTGAATGTTATAAACCTAAGAGTTACTACACTTTATCAGTAGTCAAGCTGCGCTTGAAAATATTGTTATGGCCAATTGTACTACTTTAGTCAGGATGTCATGCCTGTTATAATCAGTTTTTTTGCCCATGTGACAACACTGTGATTTGAGGAGTGATAACCATCACTGTAGTCCAGTACCAAAGGACAGGGTCATGAGCCAAGTAGATAGGAAATTCTCATTCCTAACATATTGGGAGGGTAGGTTCTTGGGATAGACATAAAAACCCCAAACGACTTACATCTAGAAGACATCCTAAGGAGCAGACATTTCCTAGCAAAACCTGATTCTAGGAATAAAGCTATCTACCGTAAGAAATCTACAAACATCACCACAGATAACAAAATAAAATTAAAACTAGGAAGTAAAAAGTGATAAGAAAAGGAAGGAAAATGCAACCCCAAGTGCTCTGTTCACCCAATACAAATCCAGAGCACAATGAGATATGGAGACTGGAAGTCAACCACTGGAACTTTCTGAAATGATAGCAACACAAGTGAAAAAATATATGCAAGATGCTATAGAAATATACTGTCTAAGATAAAAAAGATGTGGCCATCAAAAAGAGAGAAACTAAAGCTGAGAGATTTTAAAAGAATAGATGAGCTGAGGAAAATGATAAAAAAAAAATGAATACCCAACATAAGAAAGAAATAGAATCCATGATACAGATCCAAACACAAAAGAAAGAGATTAAAAATTCCATTGAAAGTACATGCAGCAGATTTAAGGAAGGCAAGGTTAGGATATGTAGGATCAATATTGTGGCTAATGACCATGTAAATAAAGAGATCTTCAAAGAGCAGGAGGCCATGAAAAAGAGTACAACAGCTACAAGACAAAACAAATAAGAACAACTTAAGAATGAGTGACTGGAATCAGTGAGAAAGCTGGACCCAGTGCAAAAGAAGTAGAAACACTCTTCACAGAAATAAGGCCAGAAAACTTCCCAAACCTAGATAAAGAATTTCAAATATATAAGTAAAACTTTTCGAATTCCAAATAGCCATCACCAAAATAGATTTACACCAAGGCATATACTAAGTAAGATTCCAGAAATTCAACTGAAAAACAAACTTTAAAGGTGGCTAAAGAAAAGGAACAAATGATTGATAAAGGAAAACCCATCAGAATCACATCACACTTGTCAACACAGACTCTAAATCAAGGAGAACCTGGAGTTAGATTTTTGAAGCCCTATAAGAAAACAACCTTGAGGGCCAAGGATATACCTCAGGGGCACAGTGCTGGTGGGGAAAGTGCAAAGACCTTAGTTCTAGTCCTAGTAGGAAATAAAACAAAACAAAACAATAAAAAAATTTAACCCAGATTGATTTACCCCACAAAACTATATTTCAAAACCAATGGACTAGTAAGATACTTCCATTAAAAAGAACAATGGAAGAAGTTCATGATCACCACACCACGTCTTCCGAATGTTCTGAAGGACGTATTAGAAAGAGAAAATGAATACCACAAACACACATATACCAATGAAAAACAAGCTATCAGGGAGGAAAAACAATTACACAGGGGGGAAAGATAGGGAAACAACACCAGGAAAATAACATGAAAAAGATAACCCAATATTTATCAATTATAACCATCTATGTAAATGCTCTCAACTCACCATTCCAAACAAAAGACTGTAAGAATGGATCCAGAAGCAAGATCCAGCACTCAAGGAACACATTGAACACAAAAAGAAATTCATAGACTAAAATTTAAGTGAGAAAAAACACTACTCCGAGACATAGGATCCAAAAATGCAGGGATAGCTATTCTCTTTGATGACAATGGGAACTTTAAGCCAAAACTAATGAAAAGAGATCAAGAAGGTCACTACATACTTGTGAAGGGAAAACATTAAGAAGAGATAATAATCATAGATATATATGCACAAAATACCAATGCACCCAACTATATAAAATGTTAAAACATACGAAAAAGCAAAGAAGCATTAACATTGGATAAGGGGTCCTAAATACCAAGCACTCACAATGTTTTTGTTTCACCAACCAGACAAAAAAATCAACAAAGAAATATAATTAAAACAAAACTGTAAACAAATGGACTTAGTAGATGTCTGCAAAGTGTAACACACCAAAACATCAGAATACATATTTTTCTCACCTGCAAAAATACAACACATATTAGCCCATAAAATATGCTGAAGTAAATATGGAGAAATTCAACTACTCGCATGCATATTATCTGTCCACCATACGATGAAACTTTAAATCAATGGAAAAAGAATAAACACATGGAAATTAAACACCCTTCTGAACAACCAGTGTGTCATAAAGGAAATTAAGAACTAAATTAAACCCTATATACAATTAAGTGATAATGCCAGTACAACACACTAGAACTTATGGGAAGCAAGGAAAACAGTCATAATAGGAAAATGCAGAGCTTGTGCAACATGAGTAAACCAATTAATGTGCAAATCACAAATCAGGAAAACAGAGCAGGCCCACATAAACAAACTAATGCTGAAACTCAAGCTTCTAAAACAAGTAGAACAAAGCAAGTATGAAGGAGGAAATAATAAAGATGAGGAAGAAGAGATAAGAAGAGCAGATACTGAAGCAATGGAGACAAAGAAACCAAAACAAAAAAAAAGAACCAATAAGTTCAAGAGTTTGTTCATTGAAAGATTAAACAAAATTGATACACACTCAGCCAACCTCGGCAAAAAGAGGAAGGAAAAGACATAAATACAAGCAATTAGAAATGCAAAGAGGAAAACTGGAATGGATCATTTACAAATACAAAAGATGATCCATACCTAACTCAAGAATCTGTACTATAATAATGTGGAAAACACTGAAGAAATGGACATATTGCTAGACATATATAAATTGTCAAAACTGAATCAAGAAGATCTAAAACTCTATATAATCTGATATCAGTCAATGCAATTGAAAACGTAATAAAAAAAAAAAAAAACAACAACAAATAAAAGCCCGGGTTGCGCTGGATTCATTGAAATGAATGAAATCGACAAGCAGTTTAGAGAAGAACTAATGCCACCAATAATCAAACTCTTTAAGGAAATGGAGAGGGAAGCAATCTTTCCAAAATCCTTCCTGCAAGCATGTATTACCTGATTCCAAAACCAGATAAGGACCTAACCACAAAATATACCTGTAGGTCAATCTCCCTAATGAACATGGATGCAAAAATCTCAAGGAGATACTGGCGAACAGATTGCACCCAATCATCAAGATAATGCACCTCGACCACTTTGGATTCATCCCAGAGACTCAGGTATGGTTCAACACCTGCAAATCAATACATGTACCACACCATATTAACAGAGCCAAAGATCAGACTCACACCACCATCTCCATAGATGCAGAAAAAGCTTTTCATAAAGTCCATCACTCATTCATGGTAGAAAACCTACAGAAAATTAAAATAGATGGTCTTTACCTCATTTGGATCAAAGCCATCCATGAAAAACCAAGAGTTAACATCATGTTACATGGTCAAAAAATAAATCTTTCACTCTAAAATTAGGAACAAAGCAAGGATGTCAACTATCAGCAGCCCCATTCAACACAGTCTGGAAACAATGGCCAGAGCAATTAGACAAGGGAGAGAAGTAAAAGGAATAAAGGTAGGAAAGGGAAAAGTTACTTGAAGGTAACATGATACTGTACATAGAAGACTCCGAAAACTCCACAAGAAAACTTGTAGATTTCACAACCAATTCATAGTGTAGCTAGATTCAAAATCAACACTCAGAACTCAATACATTTCCTGTTTACAGGCAACAAACTCTCACAGAGAGAAATTACAGAAACTACATCCTTTGCAATAGCATCCAAAAAACTGAAATACTCAGGAGTCAACCTAACAAAGGAAGATAACATCAATACTCTAAAAATTACAGGAATCTGAAAAAAGAGGTTGAAGAAAAAGTTAGAAAACAGCAAGATATCATCTGCTCATGGACAGGAAGAACCAACATAGGTGAACTGGCCAAAACTCCTAAACTGTTATATATATATATTTGATGCAATCCTGATCAAAATACCTTTAACTTACCTCGCAGAATGAGAAAAAGTATTCTGAAAATTCACCTGGAACCAGAAGACATCTAGAAAAACATAAACAATCCTGGGTAACAAAGTCAAGGCAGGGGGCGTCATAATCCCCGACTTGAAATTACACTACCAACCTACTGGGATAATATCAGCACGGTATTGAAAAACAGACCTGAGGATCAGTGGAAAACAATAGAAGATGCAGGTGCAACTCCGAACAAACTGAACCATCTCACCTTTGACAAGAGGCCAATCGTGTTCACTGGAAGAAAGACAGTATCTTTCATAAATTGTACTGGAAAAACTGGTTTTCTACATGCCAAAGACTAACCCTAGACCCATGCCTATCATTATGCACTAAATTAAAGTCAAAATCAGTGACTGAACTAAATAAATTTTAAAAACCCACTAAATTTACAGGAAGAAAAAATAGGTAGAACTCTTGAACACATAAGTGGAGGCAGACTTCATGAACAAAACCCAAACTTCACAGGAAATACTATAAAGAATCAACAAATGAGGTCTCACATTATTAAAAAGCTTACATGAAAAAACAGAAGTCAACAACATAGTGAAAAAACAACCCACAGAGTGGAAAGAAATTATAGCCTTTGTCTCTCACACAAAGGACATATGTCTAGCATATATGAAGAATTGAAAAAATCAGGTTGCACAAATTAAAAAATCCAATTCAACAATGGGCATCTTACATGAATACACACTTCTCAGATAAATAAATACAAATGACAAATAAATACATGAAAAATTGTTCAACATCATTGGTCATTTGAGACATGTGAATTAAAGCAAAACTGAGATTCCACTTCAATCCAGAAAGAATGGCTACCAACAAGACATGAGCCAGTAACAAATACTGGTGGGCTGTGGGGAAAAAGGAATCTTCTCCACTGTTGGTGAGAGTGCAGACTGGTGGAACCACCATAGAAATCAGACTGGAGATTCCTTTGAAAAGTATGATTAGAGTTCCTATTTGATCCAGATATTCCCCTTCTGAGCATTTTGCCAGAAGAATTAAAACCTTCACACCACAGTGCAAATATGTGCACCTATTTTTAGCACAACACAATTTGTGATAGCTAAATCCTGGAAACAATCCAAATGTGCATCAACCAAGAATGGATAAAAAATGTGTGATATTCTCTATGTAGTAGTGCACCACTCAGCAATAAAGAATAAACATGAGACTTTTATATGTAAATGGATGCAACTTAAGACCATACTCTTAAGTGAAGTAAATCAGACCCTCCTGTGTAAATATCATTTTGTCTCACTACTGTGAAAGCTGAATGAGTAAATAAAATCCAAAATATATAATATATATTGTAAATTGGAAAGAAATTCTTCAAAAGAAAAAACTTTGATAGGAAAAAGAAAAAAGAAAGGAAGGGAAAAGGAAAAAAATAAATACATATATATATGCAATAAATTGCTAAGATATACAGTTGACTCTCATCTCTTCTTCCTACAGGGCTCCCTGAGCCCATATTTGTTCTAGCGGGACTTTTCCAATGGACTACCAGGGATTTCATTTCAAGGAGGTCTTCTCTTTATCTCACACCTTGTTGGAGCAGGATTCTAAGAAGCTAGTAATGGCTGGCTTCAGAACCAAATCTTAGATAGTAAGAAGGCAGGACCTTTCCAAGAGCTCTCTGCTCCATCTCACAGCTGTGCAGGCCAAGCCCTTACAATCTCTCAATCTCAGGATTCACTGACAGGCCATTCACTCAACAGCTTAAGTGGCTGGAGGCCCAAAAGCAAGGCTGGTGGCATCATCCACACCGGCACAAATTCACAGCCATAGGAGATTGATCCTATGCCTTGTTTCTTCACTCAGGCTAATCATATTAACATGAGTCTGTCTAGGAAACCCACATAAATGAAAATGTTTTAAAAGCATTCATATTTCTTACACTTAAAATGTTTATGAGCATTGTCACATTTTAACTTAGTACAGCAAGAGGAGAACTGGAAACAGTGTGTAGACCTTCTGCAGGGAGAAAAAACACAACCAGAGCAGCCATATTTTATGGTTTACCTCATGGGGTAGAGGGATTATTGCAAACTCTAACAAGGAAGACATACCACATACTATTAGATATTTTAAGTACCACTAGATTTTAAGAAGCTCACGTAGTACCAGAGAAATGGAAAATATCCTCTCACTCACAAGCCATAGCAGTTAGTGTTACATTTTTAGTTTTAACCCCACAATGACCCTTGAAGTCATATGACTCTTACCCTGCAGGCCAGACTTGTGGTATGAGACAATATGTTGGCATGCTATCCCTGTTTTGGGTCCAGTCTTGGCTCACGCATAACCAGCAGCCATTCCCTGCCAATCTTGATGTCAATCAGTAGATTTCTCTTTGGCATCAAGGCTAGTTACATTTGGACACAACTGCCCCTCAACAAAAATACTCACAGACCACCAATACATAACTCATTTTCACATTGCAGAAATATTATCTTTTAGGTTTTCATCACCCTTGGATCTTGTCGCTCATGAAGATCCTGGAAGCAGAATATCTTAATGATTCTGGCCATTTTCATAATGAGGGGAAAGCAGCTGGCTTTGGAAATTCTACTTGCATGGCAAAATTCTTACTGAGACAAGGATGTTCCTGATAGTGTTTAGAAAGCAAAAAATGAAGAGGAGAGAACACACACAAAAAATCATATAACAGTACACATGAACATGCCCAAATATAAATGTGCATGCATGTTTTACATATGTTACCATACAAAGAAATACATATATATGTGGCAATAATACATATGAAAAAGTATAGATATACAGGTAGATATAGAGTGATAGTTTATACAGAAATTTAGAGGTATAAAAGGGCATCAAAAAACAACCTTGAGCCCACTTCCGGAAGGTTGCTCAGAAACAGGAAGTCTCAGTGTACTGTCTGGGACACTGGAATCTCTTGCTCCACCTCCTACCGCCAATGTGTTAAGGTCACACTTCACCCAGGAAGCCTGAGGAAAGACCCTGAACCTTAGAACAAGTAGGATGACTTGAACATGACAAAAACAAGAAGCAAAATGCAATCTCATCCCTCCACACACCAAGAACAAGTCCTGGTCACATCCACATGGAAAGAACATGGAAGTCACACACCTGAAATATCTGAAATGATAGCAACTGAAGTAAAGAACCAACTACATCAGGTTATAGAGGAAATCAAACATAATCACTCAGGTAAAAAAAGAAATGACAACCATAATGAAAGAATTACTAAGCATATCGAAAGCGGACATAGATTAAAAAACAGAGGAACACTAAAAAATGATGGAAACCTTGCATGAACAGTAAGGTAAGAAATAGAACACATGAAATAGATTCAAAGATATATCCTGGAAATTAAAAAGTGCATTGAAAGCTGGCAAAAACTGCTTGAAGGAAACAGAAGATAGACTTTCAGACTTTGAACACAGCAATGCAGCTAGTGATCATGAAAGGAAAGATCTCTTAAAATTAACGAGGAACCAACAAATAACAATTCAAAAGCTAAAAGATAAGAAAAAAAAGAACAATATAAGACTGAAAGATGTCAACAAAAGAACAGGAGGCAACATTAATGACATCAAAAGATTATTTGCAGAAGTAATAGCAGAAAATTGACCAAGCAAGGGAGAAGAAACTGGCATACAGTTAAGTGAGGCATATACAACTCCAATTAGCCATAATGAAAATAAATCTACACACAGACACATAACAATCAAGATCCCAGCAACTCAGCAAAGGAACAGAATATTCAAAGCTGCTGGGGAAAAGAAACAGATCGCCTATGAAGGAAAACCCATTGAATTACAGCAGACTTTTCTACATGAACCCTCAAGTAAGAAGAGCTTGGAGTAAAGTATTTTAGTTTCTGAATAAAGCCAGCTTACAACCGAGATTATTGTTGCCTAAAAAATTTCATTTCAAAATTGATGGAGAAATAAGATACTTCCATGTTAAAGACCAACTAAAGAAATTCATGGCCAGGAAACCAACTCTACAAAGAGCAATGAAAGATATTCTACAAAGAAATCAAAATGACCACAATTTCACAAGCAGCAGTAGGAAAGAACCACCAAGAAAATAGGCAATTAAACAGAGGAGGAAAGTACAGAACAGTGGAAACATGACATGACAAACATAAGTTAACAAGGCCATAAGCCAGACAATGGGGGAACTTGGACTGGCACCCCCTAACACCCCGTGGTTATTAGGGGTCATATGTTAGGCTGCGTCACCATCAGCCAGCCACCCTGAGAGGTCAGACAGATGCCTCATGCTCTGCAGACGTTGTAAGTCATGCCTGAGTTCAGTGTGCCATTAGCCAGCCACTGGGAATTTGGACTGGCAACCCACACCCCATAGACATTGTAGATTACACCTGAAGCCCTGGGAGCCCTTTGTCATCTGCCTGGGGAACTCAGACAGGTGGTCCAAGTCCCGCTGACAATGTGGGTTGTGCCCAAGGCCTTAAAATGACAACTACACCCCATCAGCTGCCTGAGGACCTCAATCCAGCACCACATATTCCACCAATATTGTGGGTTAGTCTGAGGCCAGGACATCTTCAGTCAACCAAAGGGGACCCTGTTTGTTCCTCCTTGTCTTTGGGGCTCTCATCTGAGCTGTCCATTCAATCAACTGCCTGGGGATCTTAGACCAGATGAGATACTTCCTGCTGACACTGTGGGGCAAGCTTCCCAACCAGGAAATCTAGGGGTCCTAGAGACCTTCCAGTGAGCTGCCCGGGAATGCTGAGGCCCAGCACTTCACCTATGACAACCACCATGACAAGACAAAGGACTAAAAAGCAATCTCACAGCTTCATCCCAACCAGAACAAGTCTGGCAGACATCAACATATAACTCTGAGGTCATACACCTGAAATCTCTAAAATGATCATAACTGAAGTAAAGAAAAAACCCCATAAAACTATAGAAGTGATGGTAACACTTTGGTAAATGATCCCAGAGAGTCATGTGTTGATGAAAATAATGATAAAGTCACACAAGCCTCGCAGTCACGAGAAAGCGAGGACTATTCTCAGCCTTCCACTTCCAGTGGCATTATTAATAGCAGCCAAGAAAATATTAAAGAGTTTGAGAAGGAAGACACGCAAGACAAAGAAGAAAGTGTGGAATCTAGTTTTCCCCTTAATGCCTTGAACCTTGTGTGATTTGCCAAGGTCGGTCTAAAAATGGTTGCATTGTTCATGGTAAAACAGGACATCTTAAGTGATGCTTCACATGTGCAAAGAGGCTAGAGAAAAGAAATAAGCCCTGCCTGGTATTCAGACAACCAATTCAGATGGTTGTGTTAATTTATTTCAACTAGCTGACATACATAAAAGTATACATTATTAATCTTAATTTGATAAGCCTAAAACTTTAGACATCACAGATTTCATGAACATATGCAAAAGCAAGAAATATAAAGACATTTAAATGTAACTTATTTAGCGTCTTTGTTTAGGGAGGAAAATTGTGGAAAAATTTAATATTTAAAATGTACATATTCTGAAACACCAATCCTTAGTTTCTCTTCTCCCAGAAGTTCTTTCTTATAGTTGCTTCTATGTTATGTAGGTAAGTGTACCACTTAAAATAATAAGAATCTTGGGTGAAAAAGGGAACATAACCAGAACTGGTAATAGTAATTGAGATAATAAATAATAACATATGTAATAAATGTTTTTCAACATTCAGCTTTGCAAATTGGGTCTCATTTTGCACAATTATATATTCCTAATGTAGTCTTGATGGTCTAAATTTTTAGGTTTAGCATATGAATATTATTTATTGATTTATAAATAATGATTTACTGAGCATTGAAAAAACCATAAAGCCACAGAAGAAACCAGATCAGAAATAATCTCTCTGGTACAATATGAAATGATGATAATGAAAGAATTGCTCAGCACACCTAAAGAGGATGTAATAAAAAAGCAATGAGCATGGAAAAATAAAGGAAACATTAAATGAACAATGTAGGAAAGAATTACAATGTATGAAACATATTCATCCAGATATGCAGGAAAGAAAAAACTCCATTGAAAGCTGGCAAAACTCCTTGAATGAAGCAAAAGACAGACTCTCAGATCTTGAAGACACCACTGTAGCTAATGACCATGAAAGGAAAGATTTCTTAAATATTGCAAGGAACCAGGAAATAACATTTTAACAGCTACAAGAAGATGCAAAGAGAAACAATAAAACACCGATAGGCATCAGTGAAAGAGAAAGAGTCAACACAAATGACATAAGATTATTTGCAGAAGTAATAGAAGAAGATTTCCCAACTATGGACAAAGAATCTGCCATACAGTAAGTGAGTCATATAAGAATCCAAGAAGTCATAATGAAAACAAAACTACATCCAGATGTAACAATCACAATCCCAGAAATTCAGCAAAAGGATAGAATATTAAATTCTGTTAGAGAAAAGAAACAGATCACCTATAAAGTACAGCCCATCAGAATCATGCAGACTTCCCAACACAAATCACCAAATCAAGAAGAGCTTAGAGTGAAGTATTCCAGGTCTTAAAACAAAACAATTTCCAACCCAGACTGTTGCATCCTGCAAAACTATCCTTTAAATTTAATGGAGAAATAAAATATTTCCACAACAAAGAACAACTGAAGAACTTCATGAGTGCCAAACCAACCATACAAAAAGTATCAGCCGATATTCTAGGAAGAGATAAAAATGACCACAATTTCAAGAAAAACAACAGAAAGGAACCACATAGCAGAGAAAACATGAAACAGAGAATGAAAGTAGGAAACTGACAAGTAAATAACATGACAAAGACAAGCTGTCTTGCTTACTTTTCTCTCCTAGCTGAGACAAAATACCCAATGCCCAAACTGAAGAAAGGAAAGGTTTATTTAGCTTACGGTTTGTGGTAAGGAAGGAAAGGTTTATTTAGCTTTCAGTCTATACTTGGCAGGCTGAGAGGCAGAGCGGCACATGGCAAAGGGCAAATGTTGATGGCAGCAGAACACAGCAAAAAACCACAAGAGCAAAAGGGAGGAAGGCAGCAAGCAGCCTCTTTCTACCTCCCTACATTGTAAACAGGCTACCCCCACCCAGGCGGCCTGTAGCACTCACATAATCTCCATGCCCTCCTCTTCCACAGACTCAGGATGTGTACAAAGTAAGTACCCTGGCTTCCTGCTGAGTCACCCAGCCAAACCTCCGGACTTCCCATGTTGACACAATGTGTAAATCATAACACAAGCCAACACATAACAGTTATAACCATTAATCTAAATGGCCTCAATTCACCAAACAAAAGAAACAGACTGGCAGAATAGAATAAGAAACAAAATCCACTAATATGCTGTATACAACAAACACATTTAATTCAAAAAGAAATTCATGGACTGAAAGTCAAAGGTTCAAAAACAATTCTCCACGTGATAGAAATCCAGAAAACATAAGGAGTAGCTAATCTGATTGCAGGTAGTGTGAACTTCAAACCAAGAACAATAAAAAGAGATAAAGGAGGTCACTATATACTTATCAGGGGAAAACTTCAAGAGGAAGAGATAATAATTATAGATAGATATGCATGCACTCAATATGAGGGAACCCAACTATAGAAAACAAACATTAATACACATGAAAAACCAAATAACTAATAACATTACTGCAATGGGGAACCTTAACATGCCATTGACATAAAGACATAGGTCAACTGGACAAAAAAATCAGCAAATAAATAACAAAGTAGAACAAAACTTGTGAACAAATAGACTTAGTAGACCTTTACAGAGTGGCCCACACCCCCAAAAAAGTACACATTCTTCTCAGCTGCACATGGGGCATTCCCCAAAATAGACCACATACTAGACCGTAAAACACGCTTAACTAAATGCAAAGGTGTTCAAATTATCCCATGCATACTATCTGACCAAAGAGCTAGGAAATTGGAAATTAATGACAAAAGGAGCCACAAGAACTCAATAAACACATGGATATTCAATAACAGCTTCCTGAACAAACATGGTTCACAGATAAAATTGAAGAAAAAATTAAACAGTATTTACAAACAAATGAAAATATAAATACAACTTAACACAATCTGTGGGAAGTACTGAAAGTCTTTAGAGAGAGGTTTATAGTGGTAAACTCACACTTTAGGAAAAGAGAATGAGAACAAATAAATAGCCTAATACTGCACCTCAAACTTTTAGGAAAAAAAAGAATAAGTCAAGCCCAAAGCCCAAAGAAGGGAGGAAATTATAAACTCCAGGCAGAAATTAATGCAATTGAGACAAAAAAACACTACAAAGAATTAATGAATTGAAGAGTTTTTTTCTTTGAAAGAACAAATTAAAATTATATACTCCTAACCACGCTTATCAAAAAAAAGGAAAGAAAAAACTCAAATTAATCCAGTAAGAAATGAAAGAGGTGAAATCACTACAGAGTCTATAGAAATTCAGATCATCAGTACATACTTTGAAAATGTTTACTTCCATAGGATACAAAATATAGAAGAAATGGAAGATTCTTAGATAAGTATGAACTACCCAAATTAAATCTACAAGAAATGAAAATCTTCAATAATCTAGTGTCAATTGTTGAAATTCAAAATGTGATTAAAAACCTACCAACAAAGATAAGCGCAGGTCCTGATGGATTCACAGCTGAATTGTACAAGAAATTCAGAAAAGATTTAATGCAAATTCTTCTCAAACTCTTCAATTAAATTGAAAAGGAAGAAACTCTCTAACTCATTTCTGGATGCAAATATTATACTGATACCAAAACCAGAGAAAGAGAACCACAGACCAATCTTCCTAATGAACATAGATGAAAAGATACTCAGTAAAATGGTACCAAACAGAATTCAGCAAATCAACAAGAAGATTATACACCATAACCAAGTGGGACTCATCTTATGAATGCAGGGATGGTTCAATATATGCAAATCAATTAATGTAATACACCATATTAACAGAGCCAAAGGCAAAAACCACACATTCATTTCAATAGATGCAGAAAAATCGTTTGAGAAAATGCAACTCTCATTCATAATAAATGCCCTAGAGAAAATAGAAATACATACCTCAATCTGATCAAAGTGATCTGTGACAAACCAAAAGCCAACATCATACTAAATGGACAAACACTGAAAACTCTCACTTTAAAGTCAGGAACCAGATAAGGATATCCACTGTCACCATTCCTATTCGCCATAGCTCTGGAAACATTAGCCAGAGCAATTAGACAAGAGAGAGATATGAAAGGAGTAAGGATAAGAAAGGAAGAAGTGAAAGTATCATTATCTGCAGATGACATGATACTCTACATGGAAGACCCCAAAAACTCCACCAAAAGACTCCTAGAATTAATCAACAAATTCAGTAATGTGGCTGGATAGAGGGTCAACACTCAAAAGTCAATAGCATTCTTACACATGAACAACAAACATATTAACAGAGAAATTAATTAAATCATACCTTTTATAAATAGCATCCAAAAAATTGAAATAGTTAGGAATCAATCTAGCAAAAGACATGAAAAATCTTTACATTGAAAACTATAGTACTTTGAAAGAGGTAACTGAAGATTTCAGAAATAGACAGATACTCCCTGCTGATGGAGTGGAAGAACAAACATTGTGAAAATGGCCACACTCCCAATGTTGTTGTACACATTCCTTGTAATCACAGTTAAAATGTCATTAGTATACCTCATGGATGTACAGAAAACATTCCTAAAATTCATCTGGAAGCAAACACACAGAATAGCAAAAGCAATCCTGAGCAACAAAGACAGGCCAAGTGGCACCAAAATCCCCAAATTGAAATTATACTACAAGACCAGCTTTCCACATGCCAAAGAATAAATCTAGATCCATGTCTATCACCATTCACAAAACTCAAATCAAAATGAATCAAAGATTTAAATATTAAAACGGAAACACTAAATCTACTGGAAGAGATAGTAGATAAAAATCTTGAAGACATAGGGCTATGCAGAGAGTTCATGAACAAAAATGAAACCACACAGGAAAAACTTCAAAGAATCAACAACTGGAATCTCATCTTACTGAAAAGTTTTTGCATGTCTAAAGAAATCACCAGCAGAGTAAAAAGAAAACCCACAAATTTGGAAAAAATATTAGCTGACTCTCCCTCAGACAAAGGTGTTCTATCTAGAACGTATAAAGAATTTTAAAACATCAACCCCCCCACCCAGATTCAGAGACCCATTCGAAAAATGGGTAGCTGAGGTGAATACACACTTCTCAGACAAAGAAATGCAAATAGTGAGACTTCTGGGAAGACGGTGACCAGATAAGCAGGAGAGAGACATCCTCTTGGAGGACTGCCTCCCCCAGACACGATTATAGCAACATAAAAAGGACAAGAAGGAGAGAAGCAGACCCCCCGGCCCCAGGAAGTTATTGAAATGAAAGATGAGGCCATCAGAAACAGCAAGTCAGACCCCTCCTAGAGAAGTGGCTCAGGAGGCTGCCATGGCACAGTCGGATCCATTGGCTAGACCAAAAACCGAATTGAGGGGGAGGCTGGAGAGGGAGCAGCTACAGTGAGGAAGTGCTGTGGAGACCTGAGCGCTGACTCCAACAACGGAGCAAGCAGAGGCAGAACAATCACAGCCTTTCCACCAGCTGCCCCTGCCCAGCGCTGGCCCACCCTGCACGCCTCGCTTGCTGTAGCTGCCACCCCTCACCCTTCACTCATTCCCTCAGTGCATCCACATGTCTGGAGGCTCCGCGACACCTCCCACTTCTGACTGGAGACTGCGCCTTGCTCACCAGTGCAAGCTGGGAATGGGAGCCCAGCAACATGGAGTCAAATTCGGGTGGGGTGAGCCACAGGGCGCAGAGCTATTGGAGGGTGGGCACAGAGCTGACACCAGGGGTGATTCCGCTACAGCTTATAGAGCCACCAGGTGCATGCCAAGCCACTGCCAGGTGAGGTCACACCATAGTGTGGGGAGTTGCCTCCTGGGCATGCATGGCTGTGGCTGTGCCCGGTCCCACCGTGGCATGCAGCTGGGCGTGGTCCCACTGTGTGGTGCATATAAAGTCGCCGCCAAGCGCAGACCCACCACAGTGTGCAGAGCCACTGCTGGTGTGTGCAAAGCCCCCACCAGGCACAGTAGCACCATGGGGCACAGGCGAGACCACCACAGACCAAGCGGTGATGCCATGGTTGGTGTGGAGCCACCATGGGAACTGCAGGGCCATGTGGTTCCACTGCACAGGGCATGTGGAGACACCCTGGGCCCCATGGTCCCACCCCACCCCGGGATCCCTCTCCTTTGGCCAACGCCCCCCACTCTGGCCCTCCAAGATCCCAGGCACGCAACCTGGGAGAGGAGCAACAGCCATAGGTCAGTGAGAGAGACCAAGTCAACAACATACTGGAAGGCTAAAGCTTGCTACTAATATGAGCACTGAGAGGGACTCCATACCGCTTGCAAATACAAACTTTGAATCAACACATAGAGACAAGTTATACAAAAACAGTAGTCCTGGAGACTGAGAGATCACAACATACTGTAAGACCTGAGAAACTCCTCCCATTGTCTCCCAAAACTAATAACTAAATTTAGTACACATCCTGAACTACCTCAGCACAAGAAGGGGAGACCTCACACCACTTATGCCCAGCATCAAAGGATTTTAAAAGAGAATTCAAACCCTCATAAGGAGGAAACAAGGCTCCATCCTGAAAAACAGCTTGGAACTGTCATGGTGCAGCTAGAGGAAGAGGAGGAAGAGAAAGAGCGAGTCACCACTCCATACACACCCTTGTCCCACTCCCTCATTCCTACACTCACAGCTTCAGCTTCAGAAGCCTGTGCTCATGGAAGCCTCCCGACTCAGCAAGAGGAGAACAAAGTTCCAAGAACTGCATCAAAACTGGAGCAGAAAAAGCCCAGCCTGGATGGTGACTGGTAAAACAGCAGAGAAGTATCCTCCCATAGGTTCACCACCCACACACTGGACTATAACAACATGAGAATGACAAGAGGGAGAGGTGGGTCCCCTGGTACCACGAAGGTTTAGAAATGAGAATCAAGTCAGGGGACTCCCTGTAGGCTACATGGGGACCCTGAGGTCTTGGACCAGGCCTCTGGGAGTGCTTCATTGGGTCAGAGCCCAGAGGTCTGCAGGGACTCCACCAGACTCATAGGAGTGCCTCATAGGTGTGGGGCAAAGCCCAGTGGTCCTTGGGGGTGACCCCAAGGACTCGACTGGGCCCTAGCCTTATTGGGGCAGAGCCTGACGGTCTGCAGGGTTGACCCCACAGACTTGACTGGACCCCTGGAAGCACCTTGTTCAGGTGGGTCACAGCGGTCCACGTGAGCAAACCCGCAGAGTGGACTAGACCCCAGAGGGCCTCAAGGGCTTATCAATTGGGTATGACCATAGTGCATTTGGTTCCCTGTCTATGTACCGTCTTTGAGGATGGTGCTTTTCCACCTAGTGCCATAGTAATTTGAGTGCACCTGTGTTTATTACAGCATAATTTGAAGCAGCCATGTACCTCCCAAATGTGAGAGCCCTAGGAAGTAAATAAATCAAAAAGTACAGTTATTCTCAGAGGGAAGATGACTGAGTGGGTGGGAGAACAATGGAGATGAGGGTGGAGAAAACTGATTAATTGAACATGCCATCATTTGTATAACTGAGTAACAATAGTGAAGATATCATTTGGTAATGCAGAATCCATTTTTCACTCCCCAATATCTGCTCTATAATTCTGTTTCCTTTATTGATTATGTGTTATACTGATTTATAACTGAGTAGAGAAATGTGAAGATAACATTATGTAACACAACAGCCTTTATTAACCCCCTACTATCTTCTGTATGATTGTGTATTTTCTTCATTGTTTTTGAGATAACTGAGTAATGAATATGAGGATATTATGTAAAACAGCGTTCATTGTCAATTCCCTACTATCTTCAACATAATTTGTGTATTACCTTATTGTTTTTGTATTTTTTGACTTTATATTGTTTTATCTTTAAAATTCAAAAAAGAAATACAAATGACAAATAAATACATGAGGAAATGTTCAACATCATTAGTCACTTGAGAAACGCAAATTAAAACAACATTGAGATTTCATCTGACCCCAGTAAGAATGGCTATCATTAAGAAATCAATCAATAACAAAAACTGGCAGGTCTGTGGAGAGATAGAAACTCTTTTCCACTGCGGGTGGGAGTGCAGACTGGTGAAACTTCTGTGGAAATGAGTTTGGAGGTTCTGAGTATTTTCCCAGAAGATCTGAAAACATCGTACCACAGAAATATATGTGCGCTGATGTTTACAGCAGCACAATTTGTACAGCTAAACCACAGAAGCAAACTGAATGTCCATCCACTGAGGACTGGATAAAAAGTTGTGGCATTTTTATATAATGGAATATCACTCAGCTATAAAGAAAGATAAACTCAAGGCTTTAATAGGTAAATGGTCACAACTACTGACCATATTCATAACTGAAATAAATCAGACCTGCATGCGTAAGCAACGTGTTGTCTCACTAGTGTAAGAAAATGAGAGTGAATAAAGTTTAGGAGGCATCGTAGACATTGTGAAAGGAAAGGAAACTACTCAAAAGCAAAGAGCACCTGCAGGGAGGGAAAAGAGAAAAGAAACAAGTGGAAAATTATGTATATATGAACATACAGGATAGCTAACGTAGTTGCACTATTAACTTTTGCTACATTATTGAAAGGAAAACTTCATGATTAATTATTTGATCAGTCTTGCATGTCTACATTTGTTTTCCTGAGAAACCATTTTGAAGATATCAATACATAACAAAACAACAATTATTAATTTCCTGTCATCTTGTCTGCAATCCAGCATTGCTTCTATTTTGTTGTGCTGTTTCACAGATGGATACCTATTTGTTAATATGTTTTCATTCTTTAATTTTTTAAAATAAAAACACAGCAAAAGAGAAGTTACTTTTCCCAGAAAAATGATTCTCAATAAGATTAACATTTTACCTCACATCGGAAACCATAAGCCCCAAAGGCAGTGGGATGATGTCCTTATGGTATAGAAAGAAAAACCTGTCAACCAAGGATTCTATATCTAGAAAAGTTGCCCTTCAAAAATGAATTATACACCAGGGGTGGTGGTCCATGCCTGTAATCCCGGGGCTCCGGGAGTCTGCAGCAGGAGCAACATATGACCTAGCCTAAGCAATTTGATGAAACCTTGTCTCAAATCAAAAAATAAAGAGGAGATGAAGCTGGAGCTCAATTCAAAGATCCTGGGTTCAATCCTTACTACCACCAGAAAAAAAAGAACAAATAGAGATATCCCCAGATGTTTTAAAAAGTGCCCGCCTGCAAGAAACACTAAGGTAGAACTGAGAGAATTGAGTAGCAAAAATATATGCCATAAAAACCAAGCAGCACAATATCAGAAGTAAGTCCTTCATGATCAGCAATCTCTTTAAATGTAAACAGTTCAAACCTGCCAAATGAAAGAAAAAGATTGGAAGAATGGTTGCAAAAATATCATCCAAGCATGCAATATAAGGAATGTACAAATTCACAGAGTGAAAACATTCACAGTGCAGTGCTGTGAAGGGGAAATTGGGAGTGATTATTTAGTATAATGTTACACAATGTTTACACAACTTTCTGAGGTGCTGGAAAATCTTTGAAACTCAGATGCACATTTTGAGCATGTGAAATGCTACTGAACTATAGGCTTTAACGTAGCTTACACATGTTATGTTCATTTCACCTAAATTTTTAAAAAATAGGTCATGATCTTGTTTTGCATAATCCCTTCTTAAATTTAAAACTGCAAATATTAAATGAAAACTGCATGAGATCATACTTCAAGGCACTGAAGCTAATTACAATGAGTGATGAAAATTAGGTGGTTTTCATTGTTTTCTCCTTAATTATGTTGTGGTTTTAAAAATTTACAGCATTAGAGATTAAATGCATGTTAATTTTGGAATACAGTGAGAAAACAAGTACTATGGCGATACTGACTAATCAGTTTTTTTAAAATGGTTAAAATGCTTAAGTTACAGGATTAAGTAAGAATGGGTAGAATTGAAGTAAATTACATCATACAGACACCACTGTGCTAAGTATATAATGTGCTCACTGCATGAGATTCAGGTCTGTGTGGGAGACTGGAAATCAGTACAGCAATTCCTCAAAAAAGTAAAAGTAGGAATTCCATTCAACCCAGCTCTTTCATTTCTAGGTATCTTCCTAAAAATTTAAAGACATGGTATCACAGTGATACACACATATGCATGTTTAGAGCAGCACAATTCATAGCAGGTACATCTAGGAAGAAATCTATGTCCATCAATAGATGATGAAGAAAATGTAGTATTTGTACACAATGGAGTATGAGTACTGCTCTTCCATAAAGAAGGATTAACATGAGTCATTTGTAGAAATGTAGATGCTCTTTGAGACCATAATGTTAAGTGAAATGAATTTTTCACAAAAGCTTCAATATCACAGGGTTTCTCTGATAAAAGAAACCTAACATATAAATAGTTTAAACAGCAAAATAAATGATATATAGTAGAAAACAGAGACATTGATCTTTCTAAGATAGAGAGAGGATGAAGAGATGGCAGGAGGGGAAAGGGAGGGGCCAGGAAAAGGTCTAAAAAAAGTAAGATGTGTTAGGTACCAACTCCCCACCATAAATGTCATCATGTAGTACAAACATGCACTAATAATTTTTTTCTTGTGGGAGATAGACAAATGCTGTATTTCCTTTCTACTGTATGATTTTTCTTCGTGAGTACATACCATGTCTACAGTCAGAAAGATAATTTTATTTGAAAATTATGTGATTTTGGAAAAGTTAAATTAAAAACAAGCAGATATTTGAAAAACAGTGATGGTTCTCTATTGACAAGGAAGATACTTATACTAGAATTTTATCTTC
Source organism: Dinomys branickii (assembly GCA_004027595.1). Lineage (NCBI taxonomy): Eukaryota > Metazoa > Chordata > Mammalia > Rodentia > Dinomyidae > Dinomys > Dinomys branickii. The sequence goes on along the minus strand of PVLD010022869.1, from coordinate 1,329 downwards.
TGAGCATAAAAGTCCTTATAGAATAAAAGTAAAATACAGATACATAAACATGATGCTTAAATCACCAGAATCCAACTAGAGACACAGTTGTCCATCAAGCAACATGGTTTCAGAGGAGTTAGTCCCTGGCTGGCTCTGACGCAGAAGCACTAGGGCAGAGGGCTTCATGGAGCAAAGCAATTCAATTGGTACAGCCCAGGAAGCAGGGAACACAGATAAGTAATCAGTGATCAGATACACACCCTGAACACCTCCATCCTTAGTTCAAGAAATCTTACTGGGATCCATAGCAGCCTTCCAAAAGGAGCAGAGTAACCTATGTTCGTTCTTGTATTGAAATCTTAGGGTCCACAGCTATTTGGTAATTTAGACCAATAAATGCCAAACGCAGAAATTTTGTTTAAAATTATTGGGAAGAGAGCAGAATCCATCAACATGAATATTCATATTTAAACATGAGACGTTTTAAGTTTCCTTGGAATGAGCCTGTGATGGTGGAAGAGTCCCCAGGAGGGTTTAGTACATGGTGGCCAAGCTTTGTTATTGCTTAGTACATCACTCCAACATGGTCTTCCTGAAATTGGGTTACCAGGATTCTACCTCCTTCACCAGATGATCAGCTCTCTCAGAAACATGCTTGCTCTTAGCACAAGAGAGGGGCCTAATGCTTATCTGTTGCAAAAGCTATCCTGGTGGACTTGAAAGCCTGGCATTGATAATTCTCTCACTAGGTACCTAGATTTCTGAGCTTGTACTGGCCAGTACCACATCCTACAGTGCCCACCTTCCAGTGTCGGCTTCATCCTGTGGGCTACAGCAGTTGGTTTGCTCTAAATCATCAGCTGCGGTCACTGTAAGATTCTCACAAGCACATAGAAGATGCCATCAGGGAAAGGTGTGGGGAAGGTGTGTAATGCTTCTGAGAAAGCATCAAAAAAATGGGTGGAAAACAAGATCACTGAGCAGACTCCTCCGCTTCCTGTGCTGGGGGTTAAAGACAGCAAGCACAAAGACTCAGAAGCTCGGACCTGGCAAGCCTTCTTGGGAAGATGCAGCTGCTCCTGCTCTTGTTGACCTTCTTTCTGCCCCCAAGGACAAGGGCAGGTAAGTGACCATCTCCATCCCCCAGCAGCCCAAAGACATTCCACAGAGGACAGGGGTCCTCTCTCCCACTACACGGCCCTGAGCCATCTGCACACAGCATTACTGCGAACCTCATCTCCAGTACAACCAGAGAGCCCCAAGAGGGCTGGATAAGCTACCAGAGACTGTTCTCAAGAGCCAGTGGGTACTGTCCCATCTCTAGGCCCCACCTTTCCCATCTGGAAA
>PVLD010022868.1:9840-28589 GCA_004027595.1 Dinomys branickii | reverse complement strand
ATTTATTCAGTGAAAACTACAAGACTCTGAAAAAGGAGATTGAAGAGGATTTCAATAAATGGAAAAACATACCATGCTCATGGTTAGGAAGAACTAACATTGTAAAAATGGCCATAGTACCAAAACTGCTGTACAGATTCAATGCAATTCCCATCAAACTACCGTTAACATACCTCACAGATCTAGAGAAAATATGCCTCAAATTCATCTGGAACCAGAAGAGACCCAGAATAGCAAAAGCAATACAACATTATTTTAAGACAAGAAAGGGCTGGGATGTAATTCAGTGTGAGGTTCCTGGGCTCAAGGCTTGCCACACAAGAAAAGATGGAAGAAAATGTATTTGGTTTCTCCTCAGTGACAGTCCTGCCTGCTGGATTGTTCTGGTCCTAAGAGATTCTATTGAGGATTCCTGGTTTAAGAAGAGGGTGGGGCATATGCTCTGTGTAATCAACCACACAGGGTGGGACTGCACCAGGCTTTCAGAGACTGGATGTGTTGATGAAGCAAATACTTTTGAGTGGAAAATAAATTTTATGCTGCTACGTTTTTATATGTAAAATAAAGATAAGGGGATTGGTTTTTCTGAAACACAATATCTGGGAGATGTAAATGAGAATGAATTGTTTTAGAATCTCTCACTCTGCCTAAATAATATGTACTACCATTTAATTTTATGTAGAAACTTGATTTGAGGAACAATTTCCATCATCTACATCATTGTAGTGTATGAATAATAACATTACAGTCAAGTGCATTCCTTAGAATATCTACATGACAAATATCTGTATTACTTTATTAGAACCTTCCCTCTCTCTGCCTAAATTGGAAGTTCTAATCAGTTCAAGGTGAAACCTGTGGCTGTGTGAAATAAGTAGAATGAATGCATGTGCACAAAAATATGATAAAAGTGGTATATTTCTCTTTTGAAAGACTGTTTCAACCTTTCTGGAAGAACTGAACCTCTCCTTGTAAACTATGACTGATTTTATGACTTATATTCCAGACAACTGAGGCACTTACTTAGGTCAGAAATAAAGAATTTGATCTTACAAAAATCCTCTATTGATGCTCAGTTCACCTTGAAACATCCAAGGAAGCTGGCAAGCAAAGGTTCTCTAGTGTAGGGGCAGAGGCTCTCCTGATTCATAGCCCTCCTTAAGACAGAGAGTAAAGGCCACAGTGGAAAATAAGTGGACTGAAGAATTTATGATTTTCAATATTATCTGTCAAATCGCCTAGGGTTTAATAGGGTGCTGCTGTTTTCTCAAATGCCAGTCTAGATGTTAGGAAGACATTTTTCAGATCTTAACATTTAAATCAGTATACTGTGAAAAAGAAAATGACCATGCATACTGTGGTTCATACTCACCCAATATTTGAAAGACTTAAACACTGACATCCCCTGGAGAAAGGAAAATATTCTACCGTCATACTGACTTGGGACAGGGCAGCTTCAACTCTGTCTTGTGACTTTAGCCTGCTAACCCACCACGCAGTTCTGTACTTGTCAGCCTCAGGAGCCGGTTCCATAACATAAAGCTCTCTTTCAAGTCCATGCTGGTGTTATCTTCTCCTTTGATATAGCACTATTTGTAGCCCTGTCTACCAGCCTGTTTTGGTTCCTTAAGTAACAAAAAGTTATGCATTCCCACCACTCTAGTGCCAGTGTTGTGTAAATAACACAGTGCCAGTAACTGGCACTCTAGTGCCAGTTACTTTGTAAATAACAATTTAAATTTTATAAGACAGCATGTTAATGAAATAAGCCCTAGTAAGCTATGTACCAATATTTTGGAAAATATGTATTGGCTTTCGTACAATGTATCTGACTTTTCCAAGAATTCTAAGAGTGAAAAGCAAAGCACTATGTCAGACATCTTAGAAACTTCCATAGATATTATTTAACCTATTATTTCTATTATTTTATAGTAGGAATGTCTAGTTGAGATATATTCTTTGTAAGTGACAAGTACTAAGCATATAAAAATCTTATATATTAATTTGAACTGTATTATATGTGGATATTATAAAACAAAGATTGGTCAAATTTATAACAGCTAAAAATGAGAAGCAGATGATGTGTCCACTAACAGATGAATGTATAGAGAAAGTGGTGTTTGAACAGTGGAATGTAGTACTACTCTGCCTTAAAGGAAGGCAATTTTGAGTCATTGGTATAAACATAGATGTACCTTAAGACGGTAATCTAATAGTAAGATATGCCCAAAGAGATCGCCTGCACTCCGGGTATATTCTTTCTTTCCTCCAAGGTGGAGCAATTTCCAGTCAGTAATCTGGATCAGCCATCCTTTTGTCAACAGGGTCGCTCACTTTTTAGTTTGCATATTTAAACACACAAGGAGTCCAAAATGACCAGGTTGGAGGGAGGAAATCAAGACATAAATGACACATTCAGAAATTATTTCTGAAAAAGAACAAGATATTTTAAAGCTTCACTGTTTTATAAATACTAAGTTTACATGCAAGTATCCTACAAATGGTAACTAACATGCATGAGAATGGCATATCCACCACAAATCTGTGAAGAGCAAAGAGATGCAGGCAGACTTTGAGGCACTTTAGAATTTTCAGGAAAAGGAGTGGCACAGATTTTCTCTCCTCATTTTGTTTTTGTTTTTCATCTCTGCTCTGTGGGAAGCCATAGTTTGCTGGGTGATGCTGTGTTCCTGAATCTTTGATAGAAAGATTCCCCAGAAGTTTTGGAGAAAACTAGAGAGAGCAGAAAACGAAAAGAAAAATGATGTCTGAAAAATATGCTCAAATTGGCCTAAACCATGGACCTCAGAGGACTAAGACAGAATATAACTTTTTGGGGTTTCTGTATAGCTATCATCTCAATACACACATGCCATAAACTGGACTATAACAAAATTAAATGAAATCTGCAGATACTAATATAAAGAAATAGCTATTTTATACTTGTTTAAAGAAACAACATTTCAATAAATCATTAATCACTGGATGGCCGTAAAAGCAAGTTGAAAGTGAACAATGAATGAGCCAATAAACATAAAAAATTTAGAAAATGTGAAGAATAAAGTGAAAAATAGGAAATCATCCAGGACATCAAGAGCATATGCTACAGTACTTGCCTAAGGTATAAAAATTGGAGACTTGGACAGAGAAAGAAAAGAAGGGAGATTCTTTTAGAAATACAATGAGTAAGAGCTTTATAATTACTGAAAATATAACCTCACAGTTCAAGTAGAGTAACTATAAAGAAGACTCTTAAACAAATGTTAGTCAAATGGCTAAGAAACAGAGATAATGAACTATAGAGATCAAAAAATACAAATGAGCAGTAACTTAAATGTCCAAATTTTACTCATCAAAGTTTATATATGAAAGAAGAAGATGGACAATAATAATATGAAAGACTTTGAGATCGACATTAGTCTTTGTTACTTTTTCTCATTGCTGAGACAAAATACTACAGGAAAGGTTTATTGTAACTCACAGTTCTTACAGGTTTCAGTTCACAATTGGTTGGTTCTAAAGCAAGGTGGCGTGGCAGAGAGTCACACCACAGAGGAGAAACAGTTCATGAGAGGCAGAAGGCAGAAAAGGCAGGAAGTAGAAAAGAAGGAACAAGCTACAAGAGTAGCCCTCTTACTGTCCCCAAACTTCTCCCTAAGGTCAACAGTGAACCTAACCTTTGATTTGCTTTTCCAAATCATTTTCAACCAGCATCATGGAAAGAAATAAATTCACAAACTGATGTATCACTCTTTTCTACCCAGGTTACACACCCTTAGGGAAGGTAGCACTCATGTACAGGGTGGACCCACCCATTATCCACACCAAGAACAATGACAAGCCAACCAGTGGACTATCTTAGTGATCACACACACTTGATCCTAGCGTCACACCCTTCATCTCAGCACTGCATTCAGTGGTTGTAACCATATGTGAAAATCCTCACTTACGACTGAATAAGCCTTTGAGGGGACATCTATACACAATCTGTAACATCACTGGCAGAAGCATAGGCTGGAACCTTTTTTGGAACAACTTTAGATACTATTTTTAACATTTCTATGTATTTGTACAGCAAATAAATGAAAGTACTTCAATATCAAATTTGGAAAGACATTTTTGCCAAATTGAATATATCACATAATACTAGCAGTGATGTTTAAAAGCACAAATTTGGAAACTAGCAATGAATATATTACCTACAGTTCCACTTCTAGGCATCTCCCTAAAATAATACTTTTATAAAAAGTTAATAGCCAAGAACATTTATTGCACTGTTAACTCTAAAAGCCCAAATTGGATTTAGCAAAGGCTAAGTATACATCAGTGGATAAAAATAAAGTACTCAACATTAAATTGTGACAGATAAAACAATATGGCTGACCCAATGACGTGTCAAGTTAAAGGAATACATGTTCCATGTTTTTCTTAATATAAATGTTACAAACTATATTAAACTATAGTGACAGATGATTGGCTATTAATGACTAGGGAAAACCCATAATTTCAAATAGGGATCTACTGTAAAGGTGTGTTTGCAATTTTTGAAGGAATGAACAAAATGGTCTGCATAGTATTTTTGTTAGTTTAATATCTTACACTTGGGTTTCATTTAATAAATATAAATGCTCGTTGCTTATTATACATTATTTTTGCTTAATATAGTTCATTAAAATCTGGAGTTAGAGATTCTAATGAAAAATCAAGATCTGAATTTCAAGTGCTCATATGAGTTAAGAATTAAAGTACAAATAAATGCTCCACCAGGAACACAAATTTAGAAAAGGAGTAAAATAGAACTATGGGAAAGAAAATGTAAAAAATAAAAAATATGAAAATGTACTCACATACAGTTAGAATAAGCAAACAGTAGAAATGACAAATCAATTCCATACTTAGTACTTTGAAAAAATCCAATTAAATGTATAAACCAGCAGCTAATCTAATCAAACAAGGAAGTAATCACATATTCATAGGAGGCAACTAATTATAGAACAATATTTTGATTTAACTTTGTTTAAATAAATTTGAAAATTGACTTCAAATTCTCAGAAAATATAAACTTCGGAAAGCATAAATTGTGAACAAACCAATTATCATAGTAAGATTTGAGGAAGCTGTCAGAAAGCTCCCTTCCAAAATAAAACAAGACTAGAATATGTCACAAGTGATTCTATCAAACCTTCAAAGTACAAATATTTTTAGTGTTGTTCAAATGTTTCCAAACAGAGAAAGAAAGAAAAACTCCCTCTTATCCAGCAAAGTCCCTTTTGAACACATTAACATAGTTTCTCTTTACAGATCCTCATGTTTTTAAAGATACATACTGATCGCAGTAATAGGCAGGTGGATCACAGGTAGCAGACATGAGGTTTTCCTGAACCTGTGACTATCTGCTTTCTTTTAGGGTAGTACTGGAAGGAACCTAAGTAAAACCTAAGGGTGAGTTGTGAGAAAGCTTAGCACTAAAATATATGAGGTAAAGACAAACAGTTCAGACTTGGACACCCCATAGTTTTTAAACCTGGAAAAACATGGCCTCTCGTAGTAGTACACCACGGAGTTGCCTCCGGTGATTTCAGTTGTGCTCTTATTTACTTCTTTTATTCTGGAAAGAACTGACCTCATGTTAGCTAGATAACCATTTTTTGTAATTCTTTTTCAATTTAAATATTTAAGTCAACCAACATATTTTAAATGTACAACATAAATTTCTTTTATAAAACTGGAACAGAGCCAGGAGCCAGTGAGAATGGGAACTGGAGCGATACTTAGTATATTCTACATATAAATTCACCTCATTTATTATGGAAATTTTAATATATGTTGATTGTTTCATTAATCAGTTTATTATTCATACAAAGCATTATAGTAACTTTGCTTTATAATTTTTAAGGTTTTTCTTAACAAAAGAATATACATTTATTTTTCCTTGTCAAACCTCTGTACTTGAGAGCATTTAAATGTGATCACTGCCAAAGGAAATGAAAGAACAATAAGAATTTTAATAATGAGACCTGGCACTCTTCCAGTAGTCTTATTGTAATAGAAAACACATTTTAAAATATATCATTTAAGTCATTCTATGTATATAAATCTGTGGTACAGAAATATTACTATAGTCATGCAACAAACATCACCCTCCACCTGTATAAGTTAGCCAGATGTTTTAAAAAATAATATGATAATAAAAAAGAATCTCATTGCCCTACTTACACTGTAAGATATTGTCAGTAGGGAGAAAAAAGAAATGTGCTTAAATATTAAAGAAAAGTAGTCTCAGTGTACATTTTAATAGCCATGTCTATGAAAAAGATAAAATGCCTGAAAATAAATATCTCTGTATTTGGAAAGATTATTTTACCTCTGTGAAAGTATTGAATTTATAAACCTATTTTAACGAGAAACATAAGACCTTAAAATTAAGGTGTGATATATAAGAATTAATAATAAAAAAGAAATAAAAAATGTCAAGTAAATGTATAAATGACTCATTCTGCAGATGGTTACTACTTCAGAGAAAAGTGCTGCCAAGAAATACATAAATTTTAAAATTACCAACCAGTGTCTGGCATTCCGGTTTCTGAATCTGGTTATTATGGATGAAATGAAAATTACAAACTGTCAGTTTTCAAAGTATATAGATATGTGTACCTATCTTTTAGCATGTGATAATTTAATAATTGTTACTATATGATGTAAAATTTTGGAATTAAGAATACATTATCCTGAGTTCTTTTGTTGGACTTTCCTCTAGAATATAAATGTAATCTGCAAATTATGTGTATCTAAATTTCATCTTGGAAACATTGGTAATTTCTCTTCTTTAAAAATATACATGCTCCTATATAACAATTCTACTCTTTTTCACTAATAATAATTATATCAAGTAGTTCCTTTCTTACTTTCCATTAATTTAAACAAATCAAATATTCTCTGTATACCATCTTCCTTCTATAAAGTCCATGGAAAGGGAACCAAAGGTCAGTGAGAGTAGGACCTGGAGAGACACTGACTACAGAAGTTGTGGAGAAATATTGATGAATATGTGCTCAGCTATACATAGATGAGAACAAAACCCTTCAGTACACAAGTGCACAGGGTAGTGACTGTAGATCACAGTGCCATGCTGTAAACTTCAAAACACTAGAAAGATTTTGAAAGTTGTCATAAGAAAGAGGTGATAACTGAGATGGTACCACTGATCTACATGGTGAGAAATTACCTGAGCCTACAGCTGAGACCAGCCCCTACCTCTCCGTCACGGTGAAGAGCAGAGATGCACCCTCTCCAAAATTTGGTTTTCAAAAGCTGGAGATTAGCCACATGAGGAAGAGAACAAGGAGAGAAGTGGGTCCCCAGCATCCCAGCAAGGATCTGAGACAAGAATTGAAGCCCACGGGGCAGATTAAGAGGGACACCTCAGTGCAGAAGAAGGAGGTGGCAGGCCATGTTTTCTCCCTGAGCGTGGGAGGGGTGGCTTGAATTTGCAGATGCTTGATGACTACTAGTGACCCCAGAGGCCTCCACACAGAACTGCACCAGTGGAATGGAGCAGTAGACACAGTGGCCTACAATGGCTAATGAGTTACTTGGCCCTGATATCACACAGGAAAGGGCAATTGACCAGTAGCCATCTTAGAGAGAGGCCAACCGAGCTTGGAATTCTCAAAGAAGCAGCAGATTTAACACTCAAATTCAGTCCCATAGATAGATGGAAATTCAACCTTCAAAAATCAATAGCGTTCCTGTACACAAATAACAAACTCACTGAGAGAGAAATTTAGGGAAACCACACCTTTCAAAATACCATTAAAAAATGAAATATCTTGGACTGAATCTAATGAAGGAAATAAAAGAACTTTACCATGAGAACCGTGAAAAAGGAGATTGGAGATGAATCAAAAAATGGAAAGGTATCCCTCGTTCTTGGGTAGGATGAACAATGTGTTGCAAATGGCCATACTTCCAAAATTGTGATGCAGATTTAATGCAATCCCATCAGAATACCAATAGCATATCTCACAGGATTAGAGAAAATAATCCTGTAATTCATCTGGAACCAGAAGAGACCTAGAATATCAAAAGAAATTCTAGGGAAAAAGGCAAGGCAGGGAGCATAAAATTCTCTAACTTAAAGTTATACTACAAAGCTACTGGGATAAAAACATTATGATACTGGCACAAAACAGACATGATGATCAATCAAACAGATTAAAAGATACACAAACTGCTCCAAACTTATTCAGACAGTTATCTGTGGCAAAGCAGCTAAACACTTTCAATGAAAAAATGATAGCTACTTAATACATGGGAAAACTGGCTTTCCACATGCTAAAGATTAAAACTTGACACATATCTTTCATTCCACACTAAACTAAAATCAAAATGGATCAAATATCTGAATATTAAAATGGGAACACTAAATCTGCTAAAACATAGAATAGGTAGAACTCTTGAAGACGTTGGTGTAGGTAAAGATTTTATGTAGAAAACCTTGATCTCACGAAAATATCACAAAGAATCAACAACAAGGATCACATTTAAAAGATTTTGACAGCAAAAGAAACCCCCAACAAAGTGAAGAGACAACGCACAGGGGGGAAAACATGTTTCCAAGTGTTCTTCAAATAAAGGATTAATAACCAGAATATATGAAGAGCTAAAAATCCTAGACCCCTCAAATTTAAAGACTCAATAAAAAATTGAGCATCTTAAGTGAATAGATACTTCTCAGATGAAGAATTAGAAATGGCAAGTAAATATATGGAAAACATGTTCTACACCACTGGTCATTCAAGAGATGAAAATTAAAACAGTGCTGAGATTCCATATCACTCCAGACAGGATGGCTATTATCAAGAAATCAACCAATAACAAATTCTGGTGGGGTTATGGGGAAAAAGAAACCCTTCTCCACTGCTGGTGGGAGTGCAGACTGGTGCAACCACTGTGGAAATCGATGTGGAGATTACTGAGAAAACTGAAACTTGATTCAAATATTCCTATTGTTGATATCTTATGCAAATAATTAAAAATATAATACTATAGCAATAAATACATACACATGTTTATAACATCACAGTTTATAATCACTAAATCTTGGAAACAGCCCAAATGCCATCTTGGATGAATGGATAAAGATATGTTTATATATATATATAGATTACTAGTGTGTCATTAAGAAGGATAAATGACTGATTTCTAGGTAAATAAATGCACCTTGAGACCAAACTCAAATGAAATAAATTAGATACATATGTTTAAATACTGCACTGTTTTTCTGTTGTTAGATACTGAAAGTATAAATAAGAATCAAAATGTATAACACATATTGGGAGATCAGAAGAAATGTTCAAATGAGAAGGGGAAAAAGAGTGTTTTAGAAGGAAGAAAAGGACAAGATAAAAAAGATAATAGAAGGAAAAAAACAGATATGAAGATTTTGTAAATAATGAGGGGAAGAGGGACTGAGGAGAGGGAAGGGGATGCGGAAAAAGTCATTTATATCACATACAGGTACATAGTCCCTGTGATGAATGTTATCACCATGTATATCCAAAACTGTACCAGTCAAAACAGAAATGATGAGTGAGTAGATAACTATGTTTAATCTTATTAAAATATAGCACAGTGCATACATGCACTGAATATCAAATGATACTGTTAGTATATACCAGTTTTATGTTGTTTTCCATAAAATAAATATATTGAAAAATGAATCATGTACATTTAAAAAATGTGAGGAAATAGCAGTGCCCTGGACTAATTCACAATGAACTAGAACCAAAATGCTTCCTAAAATGTTTTGTTGCCTTACCTTAAGAATTTATCCTTTCTCTTTCTTTAAAATTGAATTAAAGTCTGATAAAATGATAGTAATTTTAAAAGCTGAGATTTAGAGGAATTCATCCAAATTTAAAGAATCTCATCATGTATGCCTATTTCTTTTCTCTCACTACTTAATACATTATTCAGACATGATCAAGGAGACGATATATGCTAGGTATCTCAGCCAGAAAGGGCTTTGATGCAGGGAATGAGTAGCTTCCAAAATCTTTGAAAGTACACTCAGAAACTCTGCCTCTAATCCTTCCTCTTCCACCCTATTATTATTTTCTCAATTAAGCCTATCAGTATAACAGGAATATGCAATGACAAATGTTGGCAGGGCTATGGGGAAAAGGGAACAATTCTCCACTATCGGTGGGAAAGTAGACTTGTGCAGTCACTGTGGAAATCAGTGTGGAGATTCCTCAGAAAACTAAGATTAGTGGTCCTAATTGAGCCAGCTTTTCCCTGTCTGAGTATCTTCCTGGATAAAGCATCAGAAAACAGCGATATATCAACAACCACGTTTATAGCAGCACAGCTAAATTTTGGAAGCAACTCAAAGCCCACCAACTGATAACTGGATAAAACATGTGATTTTTTTACATAATGGAGTATTATCCAACCATAAAGAAGGATTAAATTAGGACATTTGTAACTAAATGGATAAACTTTAGAACCATAATTATAAGTGAAACAAATTGGACATACGTGTAAATAACACATTATCACTTTGGTGTGCAAAACTGAAAGTGTAAATAAAAACCAAAATGTCCAATAGATATTGTGAAATAGGAAGAAATGGTTCAAAAGGATAAAGGAACTAGGCCAGGGGCAGGAGGAAGGAAGGGAGGAAAAAAGTTAATGAGAAAAGGATAAAATGATGACAGAACCCAGTGAATGGGGAGGGGAAGAGGGGATGAAGGGAGGGCCGGAGAATGGGAAGAAACAGAAATCCAGTTATGTCATGTGGATTTACAAATTCCCTGTAATGAATGTGATCATTGTGAAGGTTTTAGCAGCCTAACACTTTTAAATGGAGAATATTTGCTACAGACTGCTGGGAACTGATATTAAAGACCCAAATTGAGTCCGCAGTTGTGTCTAGCTTTCAAATTTTACGTGAGTCTTCCTCATTAGAAGGATTTAAACAGCATCTCTCCATGTTAGAGATACTGAAAAATCTCGAACCAGGATTCTCCACTTACAAGTGTGAGAGTTGACAATGCAGAGTTGATGTAGGCCATTCAAGATCTTTTGGGAAAAAATAACCAGATAAGAATTGTTTCTAGAGGTTAACCTGTGAAAACCCTTTCCTGAGTTTTTTCAGAGCAATAAAATATAACCTTATTTTCCCAACTAATCTGAACTATTCTCTTAAATTACATTTGTGGAAATATCTAATATAATGCTGGAAATTATATTCTATTTCCAATACAGTAAGTTATTTCATGACCCTTAATATATGGCAGAACATATCATAAGCTGTACTGTTAAAATTAACTCCTGAGATTCACAGGTCTGTGAGAGACAGAAAAGTAAAAATTTTTATACAGCCTGTGTAGCATTCCGGAAAGGTGGGGAGAGGCCTCCAGGAGATCATTCAAGAAGCCATGTGCAATTCACTACTAAATGAGTAAGATTTCAACTTATTACTTGCATAATGTGGCTAATTTGTGCAAATAAAACTTAATTTTATCACATCCAACTAAACAATGAACCCACTGATATGTAACTACAGTGTTTACAAGCAGAGACTCCACTTATATTCAATGGCACACAATTTTTAGGATTATAAACTAGGAAAATATAAGACTATGCTGATTGTCCTTTTATCAGAGAGCTTATGAACTGAAATCCTTTATTACTCATAACTAGCAGCATAGATTAATTTTTCTTTTCCATAAACAGTTATATTATTATGAGTGTCACATACAAAATAGAGATAGTTGTTTACAATAAGGATCAAATAACATTTGCAGAGCAAATATAATCAGCGGAAAGCTAAAGACATTGTTATGTGCATCCATTTAATTCATTTGAATCCAGAAACAGCACAGAGTACATGACAATGAAGTGTAGGAATGTGTGTGTGTGTGTGTGTGTGTGTGTGTGTGTGTGTGTGTGTGCTTGTGCTTATATTTAGCAACAATCTTCTGGGACCCTCTTCTAATTCTGACTTCTAATTCTAAAGGAAATTATCTTTCTTATCCACTTTTAATTATCTAATGTGGTGCTATTCACTTTATTTTACACTTCAAACAAGATATATGCTCTAAATTTGTCCTGTCCTACAGCTTATTTTACTAATAAAAGACAAAATCTTACACATTATAATTCTTAAAATTATGCTTTTTAGAATTGTAATTGTGATTTAAAAAAATTGTATGGCTTTGTCTTCATGAGAATCTCTAGATATTTTAGAAATTAATCATATCCCAATAGACTTTTCTAACTAATTTCATGGTAACATCTAGGCAGATCTCATTGTCTGTAATTCAGTACATCTCAGGTAGGCACTTGTAATACTGTTCTCTTGGTCTATGTTACCTGGGAACGTGCTGAGACAAGGTTTCTATGTTAGTCAGTTTTCTGTCATTGTGATAAAATATTAGACAAGAGCAGTCTAAAAGAGGAAAGAGGAAAGATTTATTGTGGATTACAGCTTCAAAAGTTGGAGTTAGTGGTGGGCTAGCTCTAACGAGAGTAAAGCTGCTCACCTCATTTTCCTGGTGGTCAGGAAAGAGGGAGAGAGAGAAAGAGAGAGAGAGAGAGACAGAGACAGAGACAGAGAGATAAAATAGAGACAGAGAGACAGTGATTATGTCCCCTTATCCATTTTTATCTCCTTCAACTAGATTCCAACTTTAACATTTAACCACCTTCCAATAACACCATAAAATTATGAAGTTAGAGGAATTATGTCATCACCTTCCAAAAGCCCATTGTCATCTGGCAGCCAAACTCCTGTCACATAAAAACAAGAGCATATTTTAAATCTAAACCCCAATGAGATTTTTCTGTAGAGTTTTACTGGGAAAGCTGCTAAGCGTATTGTCAGAATGGGAAAAAGTGGGAATGGAAAGCAAGCATTACCCTTGTGACATCCTCATGGAGACTCAAGCCTTAACAGCCATTGTAGAATATCCTGAATGAAGCCACGCCCAGACCTTAGTGTCTCTGCATCTGTTACTCATGGCAGCAGGCAGCCCACATGTACAGGGAAGAACATACCATAGCAAGCCTGGGTGCTCAGGCCCACACAAACCCTGAGCCTTTCCTATCTCATGACCTTGTTGCTAGACCACAATACACGTGGAGTCTTCACTGGGGAGATTAAAGTCTTCAAGTATGATTTCACTAGAAGAGACTCTTGTAGGCATAGTGCCTGTTTTTCTGTGGACCTTGTCCTAGGTGTAGTTTCTTTTAGTGAATTTGGTTTGCATCGCCTGTGAAATAAATTACTTGTGTGGATGAGTACGTGCTGTACCCTCTTAGCAAATCATCAACCCTCAAGAGAGTCCTGGAACACAGGATACAGAAGAGCTTCAGCTAGGACAATGCAGCTAGGCAAAGGATGGGTCCCACTGAAGAGACAGCGTCACACAGTTAGACATGGTCTCCATCTTTGCAGAGTGTTAATTTGTCACATCCAAAGAGAGGAAACAGATGGAAAATTATCATTACAATAATGTGAATACCTGTGCCACACAGAACTGCAGGCCTCTGCTGTCAAATGTGATCCACCTGCAAAACAAAACAAAAACTTCTCTACAGTTCCAGACAGTCTTATTTCCTGGCGCTTCAGCAAGACACAGGTGAAAGCGATATCCCTACCACTTGTAATGCTACAGCTGAACCCAAGCATGACCAGATTCATCAGTGTTTCTCACTCCCTTTCTTGAGGTCCTTCAGACTCTATTAGCTCCTTCAAAGGCGTGGGCAGTTTGTCTGGGTGAGATCATCCCAAATTCATTGCTGAGGATCCTCAGACAGCCTGTATTACCCCTTCTAAGATGGGCTCCTGAAATATCCAGTTACCTGTAGCTTTGGCCATGGGATCAAGCAGAGGTTTATTAGTAGGTCAGCTGAGCACTAAACCTCACTGTTCCTGTTATGAGATGGCAGGGTCACCTTCTCCTTATGAACAAACCAATATCCATAAGCAACTAGGTCATCCTATTATTTTGGAATTTGTTGGAATGAGAAGCCTGAAGTAATAATGCAGCCATTGTAGCATAAATCTCCATGGAACTCCTGCTGTCTATCTTTATTAGAGCATTAAGCTTTGGGAACCAAGACTCTCTATTGCAAAAGTCTAAAATGAAGAAATAGCAAGCACAAAGAATTAAAATGGGCCTCAAGAAGACATTTTAAGTAGATGCACTCTTAGGTCCTGCCTTGGAATCTCAAATCTATTGTATCTTTTCAAGGTAACCGGCCACAGAATATTTTATTTTGATGTATACTCTATCCAAGTGCCTCATAATATGTGGGTATCTTTTCTAAAAATCACTGCATCTTTAAAAGCCATTCCTCTTTTCCATCAGGATCAAATATCTGAGTAAGCTTTTCTAGCAAAATGTTTGGATCTCATGTTCAATCTGAGTAAGCTTTTCTAGCAAAATGTTTGGATCTCATGTTCATAGCTAGTTTTAGCTATACCTTTAATATAGAAATCCCTGTTCCCATGCATTATTATGAGAGCTTAAGTCAGTGATGGATGACTCTTAAATATTCTTATGGTTATATTGACTGTGGGCCTGCAGAAAAGACAGAAAATCCAATCTGGATAATACATGCCATTCCAAGGCAGAATGAATCACTGCTCCTTCCAGTATAAAAGATTACTTCGTCTTATGACTTGCTACTGGATTGGTTAATCTTTTGGTACGAAAGGCCAGAGAGAACCCAACTCTAACAGCATGATTTCTTCACACCCCTTATGTAAAAGGGGTGTGTAATGTGTAATGTTGTCTGCTTCAGTTTCATGACATTTTTCTACTAACCTGAATTCCTATGTTACACTTGTCTTATGGAGGATAAATACCAATTTCACATAAAATCAAAACCTATTGCTCATACAATGGAGCCTGTTAAACCTCATCAACAAAGCTTCAGAGGAATATTGCCTGGGCAAACTGAAAAGCCCTTTCTTTCCTTGGACCACTTGCAAAATTATAGTCTTTTGTGTCATCTCATAATCCTAAATATGAAATACATAAGAAAACATTTCAGTGAAGCTACAAAGACCTTCCAGGCTGAAGCCTGAACCATTGCTCTGCTTTTTCTTTCCATACTTGACCTTATCTTTGCCTACAGATCGCAACCGGAGCACCCCACCTGTGTGAAAACAGCACCTGTGTGAATCCTCTCTTGGTTTCTGTTGCTACCAGTTCACTTCTGCTTTGCAGGGCCTCTTTCTTCTTTATAGGCTGGTATCCTCCCAGTCATGGCATGATTGGTGTGGCTGATGAAAAGCAGAGATTGAAATAAATTATGAAAGTGTTCTGTAAGCCATTTGCCTGCCCTGGGGTTTCTGCTAGGTATTGACAGGGAAGTGGTATCATTTAATAGGGTGAAATGCACCATATCTAGGGACAACAGAACACAGAGCTGTGGTTCTGAAATAGTTGAGTGGGCCAAAGTTGTCGAGAATTTTGTGCATGATGAGGAGGTAAGAATTGCCAAATTTGCGGGTCACAGAAAGTAGCTACATTTACTGGAGAGCACAGGATGATAGCAGCAGTAACAGGCAGGGTGGTGAGGACAACAGGAAGGGAGGAGGAAGAGGAAGCTCCTTCACAATTTTGGCTTCCGGGAGTTAAAGGGCCAGACATTCCTAAATTCAGGTGCCTTGCACTGCAGACAAATTTATTTATCTCAACTGAGGAAAGAGGGACAACGAACACTTAGTAAGTGGAAACTACTTTTTTGTAATCATCCTATAATACATAACACAACAGTTGGGCTGGGGATATAGCTCAGAGGAATAAGCGCTTGCCTAGCAAGCGCAGGGTCCTGAGTTCGATCCCCAGTACCGAAACAAAAAAACAAAAAAAAAAACCACAACAGTCTACAATCTCCACTTACAATGTACCAATAATATCCCTTTCCTTGATTTGTATAACAATTGTGGTACTATTAGTAGGGTTTTGAGATTGGAATAAGAACCCTATGTAAGATTTCATTGTTTAAGCCTTTTCTACTAGGTCAGAAGCTAACTGTTGCATTCCATGTATCATACAGTGAGTCACATGTAGGCTGTTCATGAAGAAATTTTCTTGGTGGCGCACCTGCACAGTGCATTTGGCCAGAGGAAGACTCTGACCTACAATGTGGTTGATTGTGGTATAAGGCAGTGTGAGGAAATGTAGAGTTTAATATCTCTTTAGAGACACAGATGTGCCAGATTGAGTCAAGAGTTGGCCTTCTCCCAATGGCCGTGGGCCACTCTAAGAGCCATGATTATCATTTCTTCTAAGAAGATGAGGGATCGTCGTGTCTACCTTGAAGAGGGGATCTATACAGAACACTACCAAATGTACTACAGCTATGTAAGTGAAGGGACCAGTTTCCTGGAATCAATTGTGAAATTATTGTGAAATGTGAAGAATCAACAAAAAATAAAGGTAGCAATAGATAGATAAAATACACATTTATCTGTAGAATCTTAAAGCATTAAATGATGGCCAACACTTGATAAAGATGTTGGGAATAACTGGAAGAGAAGGGAGAGAATGTGAATTGATAAGTATTTACCAACAGTTTTCTATGTGACAGGCAGGACGAAAGTCAAGTTAGCAGGCAAATAATTGATAATTACTAATCTATATTCAATTTATGTTAATAATAATTATAGCTATCAATATGGCTAAAATTTATATTGACAATTCCTCCCTTTAATTTTGAATAGACATAGTTGTTGAAAAGTAGAAATTATACATCTGTGTTATAGAAAACTCTGTTTTCCACCCACTCTGTTGACCTCTTTTCAAAGATTCTTCCATATGACTTCCTTGACCAGGTTGGTAACAGCAAGGAAGAAAGTAAAGAAAAACAGGAATTTCTCTTTTGTAGTAATTAACTATAATTGTGGCCACTTAAGAATGTTATAAAATCGTATTTAATGGTGCATGTGACCTTTAGTCTCCACAAAATTTATACTTTGTAAAATGGTGTTTCAGTGTTGATACTTATTGTTTGTAATTTATGTACTTTATAACACTGTGTTGACATAAACTTTGATAAAGGCTTTCCGACTAGCATATTTTTTTATCTTTGTCATCTCCTCAAACAATAAATTATAGAAGATATCTATGACTAAAGTGCTCCATACATGTAATGGATGATTACTTTCTTTTTGTCCTGTGTTCAAGAATACTGTATTGCCATTTTCTCATACTCAAATATTTTTGTTTGTCCTTCTGTAATCTGAGATTTGATTCTTAGTACAAGAATTACACTTACCACAATTTACTCTTCCTCTCATAAAATACAGTGAACTCTATTCAGTTACAAATTGAGATTTCTTTACAAATATTGTTATATTATATAATTGAAAATGTAGTAATAGGACTTAAAAATTGCAAACAAGAGTTATCCATAATTTAGTTCATTAAGAATAATGCTCCTTAAATCAAGGCGTAGTTTTCACTGTATGTACACACACACACACACACACACACACACACACACACACACAAAGTCAAGGGATATTTATCAACATCTGAAGACATTTTAATGTCCTACTAGTATGGAAATTTCTTCCAGAATCCAGTGAATCAATGCCAGTAAAAAACACACCAATTGTAGTAGAATTTATCATGTGAAACTTACTCACAATTTTAATAGTTATAATTTCTGAAGTTTTCTTTTCTATATTGCGAGCTCATTTCTATAGGAGATGAAAACAATCTTGAATTATTCATACTATCAATATTAAGAAGTCTAACTTTTTAACCAAATTGTAGCTTAAGGTTATATTTGAAAATGTCATTATTTTTGAAGCTCAAATTATTCATAATGTTTAAAATACCATAAAATAATATTGCACTGTATCAATTAGCTTAATTTTCTTGTTTATTTCTAAGAAATTTAAAATTAGAATTACATTTTCCAATGTATTGTTCTTATTCTTAAAATAGTATTGAAATATACTATTAGTGCTCATATTTTGTGATAAATTTTATATTTATATTAATTTCATTCATTCTCAAGTAAAACAGAATATAATATCTAAAACAAAATATGGTCATAAATCATTGCATTAGGTTTATAGATATAAAACAATACACAGAAATGTATTATCATCTAGGATTCATTAGTGAGGTATTTCTGAGCTTAAATGGACAATTTATATTATTTAAACATGGCAATAAATATTGCCAGGGAGCTGTAATATTTACTTTCATTCTCAGCATCTCTATGCTTGTTTTCCAGTTTCACTAGTCCTTCTGCATATTTTTAACTTGTTTATTTATGAATTTTCCTGAACTGATTTTTCATTCTTTCTCTTAGAACAAATACATTTACAGACTGTTTTTATATCCACATGTCATCTAGCACTATAGACGAACAAATTCGTAAACACTTTTGTGATTGTATTGTTGAATTTCCCCATTGCTGGAACCCACTATGCAACCCTCACAAATTGAGGAGGAGAGAGTTAATATTTCTCTCATGCTTTCAGCGGTTTTGGTTCATTGCGGGGAAGTTCAGGTTTCAGCATGGGGTTCACAGGGTCCAGGACAGAGACATCATGGTGCGAAGGCAGGCCAAGGAAAGCTGCTCGGATATTGATGCATAGAAAGTAGCTGAGGGGCTGGGGATATAGCTCAGTTGAATAAGCGCTTGCCTGGCAACTGCGAGGTCCTGAGTTCGATCCCTGGTACCACAAAAAAAAAAAAAAAAAAAAA